>JAOTQE010125756.1:0-12385 GCA_025631205.1 Nesometra sesokonis
TTTTTGGCTATAGTGAAAGTCTCCCTGATCCATGATGTTATTGTAATTATACTGTGCATACTGTAATTTATAGGGTGGCTTTTATGATAGCGTCCTTTTTGGCTATAGTGAAAGTCTCCCTGATCCATGATGTTATTGTAATTATACTGTGCATACTGTAATTTATAGGGTGGCTTTTATGATAGCGTCCTTTTTGGCTATAGTGAAAGTCTCCCTGATCCATGATGTTATTGTAATTATACTGTGCATACTGTAATTTATAGGGTGGCTTTTATGATAGCGTCCTTTTTGGCTATAGTGAAAGTCTCCCTGATCCATCATGTTATTGTAATTATACTGTGCATACTGTAATTTATAGGGTGGCTTTTATGATAGTGTCCTTTTTGGCTATAGTGAAAGTCTCCCTGATCCATGATGTTAAATTTTGTTTACAGTATATCAAATTGTTGTAATTTGTACTTTGCTGTGGATCAAATAAATACTATTTGATTTGATTTGATTTTTGATTTGATTTGATATGATCAAGTTAATTTCAAAACTAATGTTGACGATTTTTTGGTAATTTTCAGGTGACAATATATCTTTAAAACGTAAAATCATCCGACGTGTTCTAATAGTGCTATAGTAATTAATAATTGAAAATGCATTTACATCCCGAAATTGCTTTGGAAGCGCGGACCTGGTGAGCGGTCGCTCTTGTTATACAATAATATAACCCCTTGATAAAAACTTAATTTACTCAGGGATGTCAAATGTTAAATTACACCCTTAATTTGGCAATTCATTGATCTTTTATTTTCATTCCTCTATGAAAAGAAAGTTCTACATCATTGTGTACTTCTTCACTTACCGTATGATTGTTGAACATGCTGTCGTCATGTAAACTTGCTTGTCAATCTAATGATTTAGTAATTTCTTTTTTAATCTTTAAAACAGTTTATATATTTTTAATATTATATTAATGCTAGACTTTAACCATCCAAATGTGCATGTTTCTGTCCTTTGTTAGTTTTTTGTTTACATTACATCTCTTTTATTTTAATTTTTCATTCTTAAGTTTTAAATTATTCAATTTCATTCTCCATTGTTAATGTCTTTGTGTTCAAACCAGCATTTTTTTAAAGTGTATTTGTTTTACCTAGATTCTGGATGAATACTGTATGAAGAGTAATTATGGTTCCCCATCTTATACACTTCTATCAACAACAGGGCAGGATGAAGTTCAAAGATTTGTTTTCAAGGTGAGTAGGCCTAATTTTTAAAGTCAGGTTCAACACCCAAACAATATTTCTAAAGCAAACCAGTGCATTGAACGGGATTGTGATTTAGAGAAAGAGCTTTAACCTGACTTTGGTTTTGACAAACAAAAAAACTTGCTGTCTGACTTTCGACTCTAAGAATTTTTGTTCAGCAAAGTACCATGCATAACAATGATGAAAAGTCCATGTGTTTTGATAACTTTGATCACTTATGGAATTTTTTCTAGTGGTGTGCACTAAAACTGTCAACATTATGCTCTCCTGTTTTCATATCTGAACATCTGTATCATGAAAAAACAATAACATGGTTTGAATCATGTCATGTAGGGGCAAGGTCATTTCTGACATGATTTTTGAAGGGCACAGTTTGCACAAACGGTTAGTGACCAAATAAAACTCATTTTCAATTATTAAGTAATTTAAATTAGAAATTTGAACATTTTAATATTTTCCGGAACGATGTTTTATTTAGATATTTCACTTTTACATTTTTTTTTTAATTAAAAAAAGCCCTACCAAAATATACATTTTTTTAAGAGTTGGTTGGTGAAAGGCAATACAACCATTTTTGTTTTTGGTATTGTTCAGTGTGGTTCTTGTTACTCGAATCCGAAAGGTCTACTCATCAAGTAAGAAAGTATAATACATACTCCAAGCAATGAGACACACCATCGTGACAGGATTCAGTGTTTCTACATAAATTATGACATAATTTATGTTGAAATATTGAACCCTGTCACGATATCCCATTGTTTGGAGTGTGTATTATACTTTCTTGTTATTTGAATGTCAAGGAAAATATTTAAATTGTGAGCTCTGACATAGAAATTATTTAAAACTCTTTCTGTTCATAATTTTAGATTTATAATCTATTTTTTGTCTGTTTTTCTAGGTGACTATTCCAGCACTTCAAGCACACTTCCCACAGGGTATTACACCAACTAAAATCTGTGATTCAGTAGACGTTGCTAAGAAATTAGCAGCAGAATTTGCTTGTTTGCAACTTGGAGTTCAGTTGCCAGAAAGTAAGTTCTTTATTCAAATATTTCTTGTTAGTTTGATAGATTATGAATGTATATTTGTAAATTATGGAATTGAAGGCTTTTTTGTACAGCGTGTCTTATAACAATATTGTAGAGCTTTTAATCAGAACCCTGTTAGTTTTATGCCCTCTAATAGCAACCCATCCTAGAAGTTCTCTCTAATAATAACTCGGATGGGGGTTAATATAAAAGTCATTAAAATTTTAAATTTTCTTTCAATAAGAAGATTGACTTTTAATGATGCCAGAGAAATTTTTAAAAGTAAAATAATGCATGTTGATTGGAAGTCTGAGGATTAAAAAGTTTGGGGGTAGAGGTGCATTTTTTAAATAACAATTTCTTGTCAAATTTTTTCTAAGTCAATTTTTTTTCAATGCCACTTCGGATTTGAATTTAGGCAAGTTTAACTGTATTTTCAATAAGCCATTTCACGGTTTCAACTGCGGATGTGCACATTAAGGTCAGGTGATAAAACAACACGCGGCAATTATATTCCTTTCAATAACAGCCCTGTGTCGTTTTATTACTTGACCTTGGTAATGCACATGTGCAGTTGAAACCATGAAATGGCCTATTGCCTACATTGGGTTTGGTAATAGTGACCCACTACTCGATAGTAACCCACCTTATAAAACACAGTCAAAGAAGACCAGGATTCTTATTAGAAGCTTTACAGTATATCAAATGACAATGTGTTGTGTAAATTCAAGATGGTTTAAGTAGTTTACATTTTAAATATATTTTGTTAGTTGTAAATGAATATAATTCATTTCTTCTTCATTTCATTTCATGTTCATGTAGTTTAGTTAATTGTCCATTACAATTCCTTTTCCAGGTTTAAGATTCAATGAGTAGTAATGTTTTAACTCTTTCAAGCGTGTCCACCAGGAGTAATGGGATGTCATTGAATTGCGGCTCCTGGTACTACAACGGAATGAACAATAATTTTAAAAAAAATAATCTGATTAAAAACGTGCTGTAAATTTTATATAGCCTATAGAATTAAAGATATTTACAGTTCCTTAACAAAATATTTCAGCTGCTGCTGTTTTTCATGATTCTGCCTAATTTGTATATTGTGTATATTTTGCATACAATAACAAATCTTTAATCATCATTAGGCCCTATATCCATTGTAAAAAAAAAACTTGGAGAAAATTAGATCTTTTAACGCTGATAAAAAAAAACGGAATTAAATATGGATGCCATAAAGTCACATGGCTATGTATGGAAATTCCTAAATTTTCCCCATCTTTCCTTGCCAGTTCATGCTTCAAATTTGTTTAAATGGGTTCTTTTAGTGTGTTTTTTTCTGTGGCAGGGGGATGGTGGGGTTTCAATGTGTCCTACACAGTGCAGTGAAAGGGTTAAAATGAGTACTCTGTTAGATCAGTATTATAGTAGCCATACAAAGTCAAAAAAAAGAAAAAAAAGTGATTTGAAATACAATTCCTTTAGAACTATAATTGAATTGCAATGATGCAAAAAAAAATCCATTTTATATTTTTATATTACATATACATTGCAGTAATAAAAACATTACTTCTCATTTTATATATAACACAATATAATCTAATCATATTAATGTAACTCAAAATTTAATTTTACCATTTAATGTTTCTTGCAATTTAAAACATTTAAAATCATTTTTCTGTCTTGTGTAACTCTTTATTTAAAACTTTCTTACTTTTGAGATCAATTGTAAAACCAAATGTATAGGCCTATTTGTAAAAGTTTTTACTACAAGTAAATTTGATAATTTGAAGTTAGTATCACATTTTGACTTTGAATGGCTTTTAAATTGCAGACAGTGATTCCCCAAGCACAACACCCGTGCTCAGTTCACCTGCATCACCACCAGTATATCAAGCACCTCCACCACCCATGGGGCCTGGCTACTCAATGGTAACCAATGCACATGCTACTGACGCCCATCATGCTCCTGCAACATTTGTCAATGTACCCATGACCTCCACACCAGCCATTGTCACACACCAACCTGCAGTCATTCAAGGTAAGATCTCATTGTCTATGCAAACCTTCCATTCTCTATTCATTTTACTTTTACTTTATATCACATTTATTCTGCTAAAAATGTTTGCTTACATTGTAAAATTCTCTCATGGAAATAAGTTGCTTTTGTACTTTTCAGTGTATTCTACCCTTAAATGTTGCTTTTTTTGTACTTCAGAATGAATAAATAAAAATTCAAAAAAGGCCAGTGAAAATGTTTCTTATCTGCATAGCTTTTATAGGCCATGGCAATTTTTTTAAAGAATTTTTATCAATAAAATATAAATGTGTGTAAATTATATTTTATTATTTTTTTTGCATCGGGAGAATACTAGATATAATTTTTTCGCGCAACTGTAACATGTAAATGTACTGAATACTCGGTACAGTTAAAATAATTGTAAAAAAAAAATCGCCAATTGTTCTCTGTTGGGACTTGTACCAAAGCAGGGACGGATTGACTTTTGGAAAAAGGGTTCCGGTAGAGACAATATCAATAGTATTGATATGTTGTACTTTCTGAAAGGGGGAGGGGCCTGATTGATTGATCGATTTATCAGTTGGTTGATTGAAGGCAGTGTATTGAATAGTTAACTAACTCCCTTATTGTTACTACGATGCCTAGAAAAATTGGAAACCTATAACCAGTCTAGGCAAATAAACCTGTTAAAATAAGGTAAATTTTTTGAACAAAATGAACAGGTGTAAATGCTAACAATACATGTACAGGGATGTAGCTAGGAAAATCCAAATGGGCGGCAACAATGTATTGTAAGGATGGGTGGTAAAATGATTCTAAACAGTATTTTTACCTTTTTCAGAGGCTTAGGGTGGGAGGTTAAATTTGATTAGATGGTTGGCCTTCAAATAGGCTTTAGGGTGGGTGGAAAATCATTGGGGTGGGTGGCTCCACCCAGCATAATTACATCCCTGCATGTTTTATCATTCTTTACAAATTATAATTGTAGTTTTAGACAATTTATCTACTTATACCACTAAATTCTAATATTTTTGTCTTTCAGCTGTTTGGTAAACACTGTTGCTTAATTTGCGTTCCTGAGTCTTGCAAGCCAAAGAGTCACAAACATTTAATAGACATCATCTTTATACAAAAAAGTTCATGCTGTTAGTTTATTTATACAAAACAATTCCAATATAATTTTACCACATAGACTTTCAACTCAGGTCTGTTTGAAAAATGTCAGTATATCAAAAACATATTAATAAAACATGTTTATCGTAATATTAAGGCTATAACACATTTTACTTTAGTTTGTATCCATATATTAATTTAAGTAACAATATTTTTGGATATTAATAGTTCATAAGATTAGTTTATGTTTTAATGACCACACGACTTGTACTGTCGGTAGCAGTTTTTACTCTATGAGATTGCACACATTAAATAGTATACTGACTTGTACTGTTGGTAGCAGTTCAGTTTAATCTATGGGATTACACTTATATTAAATGAATACTATGTACCTTCAGATCAGCAGTATAATACTATAATATACTTTATTGGTTTTACAATCAGGCCATTTCAACTTATAGAAGCACTGATGGAGAATCTATATTATGTTTTACAAATGGATACAAATCATTATGTTTAATAAACTAATAGAAATTCTCTCTTTCTTTAGTTGGTACAATAATTTAACATACTACAAAATTCTGTTAATAATTAACATATACTTGTATGCCTAATTTAATAAAGTACACAATAATTAACATGTGCATACATCCATTATTTAATCTATGCCTTCATACTATAATGCTATAAAATTCCAATGAATTATAGACAAACTAACATGTCTGATACTTCTAATTTTTTAGATTTTAATTTTATATAGATATATATATTATATGATTTACAATTATGTAAACTTCCTTTCTGATAGAAAGGTGAAGTAATTTCTTGAATCACCCCAATATAAAACATGCTAATATATGTCCGTTATATTTACCATGAGATGTTTCTTGATATAAATTTTCAAGAATGTTTGAATTTCAAGTTTTCAGTAGTTAGATGAAAATGTTGATTGAATTTATGAGTTAAGGTTTTAAATAAACATATAATGTTATTACAATACAGGTTATGTCGCTGTTGTGTATTTTAAATAACATACAAATTGTAAACATGCTTTTAAAGAGTTATCTCCCATTATGTTATTTTCTTCAATTGCTTGTTTATATTTCCAATAAGTCATTTTATTTTATTTTTTAGCAAATGAATGTGTATTTTCACTTGAAAGTGACAAAAAATAAATATTTTGTAATTACCTTGCTTTTAGTAACATCAACATTAAGAACTTTGGAGACTGAAAAGGGAATTCATAAATTGTTTAATAAGTGTTCACACTGAAAAGGGTCACCCATTTTGTTTGTTTTTGCTAATTTGTAGCATATAACACATGCGTGGGTTTGGGGGGGGGGGCGCAACTGGTGTGCGCCCTCTATTATAATCAAAACGTAGTTGAGGCTCCCCCTTATATTAGGTGCGCCGGGTCCAAAATTTACCATAAAAACCCAAAATACGGGCCAAAATAGGGTACCAGAGCACTAAAAAGGGGAAATACCCTTTTCTTTTTATTTCCTTTCGGTCGATTGCGGATCTTTCCATAATTAATTTCTATTGGCTTGGCCTAAAAAAATGTTTAAAATTAGCAAGTTATTTTAAAATATCTTTTTTTGTCCTTTTCAAGTGACAAGACAGTACATCTTTAACATTGTTGAATTTTCAAATGAAAATGTGTTTTAATTCATATTTAAGGGACACAATATATATTGGTCATTTCACCAACTGCATAAACATAAAAATATATACTTATTAATAATTTGTATAATAACTAGTAACTGTACCTTTCATTACCAAAGATGGGAATGTATTATTTTAGTTGAGAATACTGAATGTTACTGTTTTAGAGTAATTAGGGTTTCAACTATCTTTCACTGCAATTTGCTGCACTACAACATAGGAGTAGATTCATAAGTAAATGTATTTTTAGCAATTATGTTGTTAATATTATGTTAGACTTTGTCTAGTTTTATTATTTTATTCTTTAGTTTTGTTACCATTCCATTCATGTTTAAAATATATACTGTATTACTAAATATATTTTAACATATCATTTAATTCATGTTTTAAGATATATTTTTTTTCTGTAGTATAGAACATTATTTCATTCATAGGTAAGAGTTACTATATAGCTATGTACTGTATTCATCATCCACTCATGTTGTTTGCGATATTGGCAACATACGTAGTTTAATTATCATTTACACATTGTAAGAGCCTGTTGCTAAACTGTACAGAGAGGTTACTATACTTTTAATATACGTTTTTTGGGTTAAGTCTCTTTTATTTTTTTACATTTGGGTTAAAAAGGGTTCTAATGAATACAATGTATTTTAATGTACTTGATTGGAAAAATCTATTCTGACTACTCGCCGTTGCAGGTCTTTTTTTGAAAAATGAGAGGGGGAACATTATTGAGTCAATCCCACAACTTAGTATACCATAAGTTGAGACTGCATGGTGTGAACATTTAAGAAAATAATATGTTCTTTTGAAATCTACCTATTAAGTCAATTTTTTTGTGGGGGATGTGTCTCTATCTTAAAGAATGAGGGGTGTGTTTACCCCCTCCCATTTTTCACCACGTTCTGCACCCATGACTACAATGTTAGGCCAGTATATTATGTATTGTATAATTACAAACTACTACAAATGAATTGATTGATGGGAATCTTTAATATACAGTTAAACTTGTTCAAAAAATAGACTTATAACAAAATTTAACTTAGAGATTGTAATTTGATGGAAACATACCAAAATTGCATGAAAAATAAATTCGACTTGGGGATAATTCGACTTAGGCAAGTTTAACTGTACATTGTATTTAAGATATGTAGGATTAGTAAACATTAAGCATTGTGTCAGAGAGGCTGCTTTTATACTGAGGGTACTATTTATGCTAAAATATTCTTGCAGCTTTGTTAAATCATCCATTGCTGTATTGCAATTGATTATTTTTAAAGTTTGTGATACCCAATAAGTATTTACTGATTACACAATCCTTCATCAAGTATTGCCAGTGCCGTTTTTCACAAATACCTAATGAATTTACCTGGCAGTCTTGACAATTTCATCATTTTAAATCAACTTCAAATTTAGTTTTAGCTAGGACAGAAACACATAGTCAAACCTCCAATTTATTTTTATTATCCTCACCCATCAAGAAAGTGGTATTGCAATGGACTCGGTCTGTATCTGTCCAGTGTGTCTACTCCAATATCCAAAAATCTATTTGAATTATGGTAGGGGCGAAATTAGAATGAGAGCGGAACCGGCATGCAGCCCCACTAATGTTGTCAAAGTACATGTGTGCCCCCTCTTAAATTACATGCGCCCACTAAAATATTCTGGCAAAAATAAAATACGGACAAGTTTCCGACAGCTTTAAGACAAAGTGGTCATAACCACTCAAAAGTAAGCTTGATAAATTTTAAACCAGAAACTTGTACCACCCTGTAATTATTTCGAACCCTCTTTCACACAAACCTGGATCGACCCCTGTTTGATGCTTCACATTTTCAAACAATATCAAGATTTGAACCATGGCTTGATCTTCCATAGGTTTGATGCCTATCCAGTTCACCAGTTTGATTATAGAATAAAATTAAGCACGGGATTACATTCTATACGTTGGTTCCTTTTTAATTTTCATTCCAACAGCAAATAGGCCTAACTCGCAAATGATGGATACTATCAACCAGGCCACGCAGTGGCATTGAATCGTAATGCTATGTCAGGATTGAACCTGTGGATAATATCATACACTCGTCAACGTTATCTGCAGTGACATTGTATCCTAATGCTTTGCCAGGATTGAACCCACGACATCGGGATTGATAGGCAAGAGCCTAGGAGGAAAGGAGGGGGGGGGGGGTTCCATCCGCCGTCCCCCACCCCTTTGACTTGTCAGAATATCATTCCAACCCAAAATTCTGTGCCCCGTGCACCAGGGAGCATTTTTACAGAGAAATTCCCAGGCCTGTATCACGCTTATTGCCATTTTTATGTTAAAATCTCAAACTTCTATTTGTCTAACTTATCATCTGGTCCACTAATCCAGCCCCACTAGTTCCACCCCTGCCATTCACTATACAGTATTAGTAAACTCAGACCTGATAAACGTTTTCCCAGGGTATGGCTTCTCAACGTAAATTGAAGGTTTGACTAATTAAACAGTATTATTTTTGTATACAATAATTTATCAATCAAACAAGACTTTGGTTTGTATACCATGCAACCTGATCTTATTTTATCTACCCAAGATTACAAACTTTACAATTAACTGTTATAAAGGTTAACATGTCATGATTATAGCACACTTATGACCTGTAGCATAATTTTTTGCAATTGCCATCAAACATACAGTAATAACAGTCTCCCCTTGGACATGGTTTCAAGGTAGGCTTATGGTCAATTTTCGTGGCATGACATACAACAGTCAGTCTGCAGACTTCATGTTCTCCCGTGGTCGACAGGTCATGTGTCGTCCAGGGGCGCAGCGAGGATGGAATAAAAGGGGGGGGGGGGTCAGCAGTGGTGGTCCGGGTGGGCGTGGTTGCCGGTTTGGTTTTGATGAGCAAAAAAAAAACATCATTTCCTCGTTTTAGTCTGCATTATTGACGATGGCTGGCTTACAATTCATGCTATACTATAATACTCTTCACATTATAACTTTTTTACTACAAAAAAAAAACATTTTTCTCAAAATTTTATTGGGTCCTGACCCCCGACCCTCCTCTGGCTGCGCCCCTGTCGTCGTCTCACAGCGTCGCCTTTTACCCTGGTTACATTTAAAAACTACAATAATATGTCTAAATAGGCCTATAGTTGTTTTCATTGTACTTCAGAGTGTGTGTAGTTTTGCCAAGTTTTTATCTTTTTCTCACGGTTTTAACATATCAAGTTGGTTTTCGATTGTTTGACGGTGGTTAAGCCGCCTTCTGATGTGGTTGAGACGCATTGAATTGTTTAACGTTCTTATAACAATTATACTCGTGACCATGTTTTATACTAGCAATCTTAAGTGAACTTAAGCGGTGGAAAACTTTTTACCTATCATGTTGTCTTAGTGCGTTGTTTGCTATGAACTGGCACATCTCTTTACTTAAATCTATGCGTTTAATCATGCCACGCCTCTTTGTAATGGACACAATATGGGCAGTGTAAACAATGTTGATACAACGTTTAACGTACTTGTGGATTTTATCACATATTCTGGTTAACTATTAATTAAACATGTATTTACAAACCACCTAACCTTTGGATATAGTTGCTAGATAAGACGTTGTCCAGGTATATTGTGTGGATATGTTATCAATGTTTATAGATTTTCGATAACCACAAGGGTTGGTTTGCTATGTAACCGCGCTTAAGGTTTGCGACAGTGTTGCTTTAATTTTTGTGAAATGATTTTAGATTTGAAGATTTATTAAATTGCTTCTTATATCTAGCATACATTCGTTGTACTGTAATCTCATTTGTTTTATTATGTATACTTTACTCAGTCTTTTATCGCAATAAATACCAGGTGGGTATAAAAAGAGCCGTTGGCCTATTTTGACAATTGATACTCCTTGCACCAGCTTCTAAAAGATGACACTTAAACCAGTGAGGTTTTAGACTTCAACATCATGCCCAAGGTATACAGACCAAATTTCTATTTATTTCTTTAAGATTTATGGACTAAAAAAGTACCGCCCATTTTCAGTGTTAATCTAAATGGTAAGCATTTTACCTTCACCCCCGTCGAAATAATGTCCTTGCACCTACCACCATAAAATTTTGAGGAAAAGAAATGTTTTCCACTAAAAGATTGATGATTTGATGTCCTTCAGTTACGGAACCCGCAGTCCTTCAATTACGAAGTGAAATCCAACTGAAAAGAGGGCCAATTCTGAATATCTAGAGATGCTTCATCCTATCTCAAGCCTATTGCCATCAGTTTACTGTTGAAATCTCACACTTGGGTTTGTCCAAATTGACATCGGTCCCCCCTCTTTCGGCTCCGCTGGATCCACGCCCCTGTTATTCAGTTATGAAGTGATATCAATTTGAAAAGATTACCAATTCTGAATATCTAGAGATGCTTCGTCCTATCTCACTACTGCCCATCATGATGGTGCGAAGGTTAGTGTTTTCTTTTTTTATACCAAGTAATTCCTCGTGTGTCGTGTTATTCTGACTCCTTGAAGCTCCGTGCGTTTAGGTGTCTCTAAAATGTTCCCATCTCAGCACCAACCATGATGAATTGAGGTGGGTGTGGTATTATTTTTATTTTCAAATGCTAATACATCCATGCTTCGTGTGTATAATTTTTAAATTTCAAAAGCATTTGTAACGTAAAAGATAATTTCCGATCATCTAGAGGAGCCACATCCTAAAATCTTTGCACCTCGGCCAAACGACCATGATGCTACTGAAATAGATGTTTTCTTAAATGAAAGTATAGTCATAGTGTGCATCATTTGCGTTAAATTGGTAAATTTAATGTATGAGTGCCCTTCCGAGCACTTAGAAGTGAAATATTCTAACTTTTCGTAGTGCAGCCACGACCATAGCGGGACTGAGGTAGGTTAAACCATGCTCCTACCACGCACTATCATGTCTGGACCCGATCCTTCATAAGGAACCTCCTTAATACTGGCTACGGTCTTGAGAGCGCCGCATTAAAAGTGGTGAATAAACTCAAAAACGAACTTCCAACTTAGAGCTGTACACATTTAATATTAGCGACTTCAATTAACAACGATAGTGTGCCATTTCCGAACATGAGGTCCATATTAAAAACAAATAAATTAATATCGCATCTCAGTTTGGATATGTTTTTCCCGTTCAAAATGACAAATCACCTTAAATTGCAGGGGCGTCGCCAGGGGGTGCGGAGGGTGCGAACGCACCCCCTCCAGACCCAAAATTAAAAAAAAAATGCTAAAAAGAATACGTTAAAAAAGAATCTTCAGATCACAAATAAGACAGACAGTAAACCATGCGGT
>JAOTQE010125767.1:0-24195 GCA_025631205.1 Nesometra sesokonis
GAGCAAAATCGCGAGTGAACGTAAAAAAGCGCCACCTATCGTTTTTTGTAGCCTGTGTCGTCATCGGCGTGAGAGTCAATAATCTTTTGATGATTCCCATCAATGATGAGATTCCTTGTATGGCTTGGTCTACTACGGCTGATTTGCTGTTTGCCAACACTGAATCTTTGTGAGGCTGGCAAGTATAGCTCTTCCTCTGCCGAACTTTTTCTGCTTCCTCTATTATTTATAACTATATGAATCATGTCCTTTATATCTTACAGTGATAATCTTATTAGAACAGCTTTTAAGTGCTTCCAACTAGTTACCACAGATTTTCTACCCATAATGCCTCGTTATGGTCTACAAATATGCATCACAGTGGCCGCCAAGTTTGGGCTTCAGAAAGAAGAACTCAACATTAGTTTAACTTCTGTAGGATTATTGGTAAGATAGACAACTAGCTTAGTTTCATTATTAAACATTTAATTCTTTGTTGTTCGATTTGTAGCACAGCCAAGCCCAAGGGGGCATAAGTTGAAAAATTGAAAATTGAGTTTTTTATGAATTATGAAACTACACATTAAAAAAAAATCATACAATGTTTCCTTGCCAAGTTATGAACAATTACAGTTTTTAGAAAACTTCCTTAAAAATTGTTTATCATTATACTGTGATTTGGCAGGATCATTTTAAATTGCATTTCTAGAACTTTTCTTATACATATTTCATATACTGTATCAGAAAATGGTTAAAATGGTTAAAATGGTTAAAATGGTTAAAATTTTAAATATATTTCATTATCATGAAAGGTCTACTAATCAACTTCAATTAAGTACAATGCATATTCCATGCAATGAGATACTTACCGTCATGCCATGATTCAATATTTCAACATTAATTATGTCATCATCAATAATGAAATATATCAATCAGATTCGAAGTTATATGCAACCAATATCAAAGGTGTTAACCAATCATAATTAATCCTAAATATGCATTAATATCATAATATAAATGTCAAAATATCAAGATATTTTGTTCTTTTCCAGTGGTAAAAATCTGAAATTGTGTACCCTCTGTCACAAATTTCATAAGTAAAATAGTAGTAGAGTTAATAGTTTTATTGAAAAAAAACTCTAACATACAATTTGTTATTTTTGGGGTCAAAATTACGTTTTATTTAGACAGGGTCAAAGATTGGCAAATCATCACCATCCTTTGTTAAAAAGGTTAAAATCCGTTCACAATATCAGAGTCCCAGGTTGTAAAAAAACAAATTTCAGCAACCATCATTTGTATGTAAAAATTCCTGTAGTCTGTATGTGTCAAAAAAATCCTAGATACTCCAGAACAATCATGTAGGATTTGTAGCTCTGGAAGAAAAGCATACTCATGATGTTCTTCATGAATGACATCTGTAACAATCAGCTCTACTAATTTTCTTTTTTTTTAGTGGAATATATCAGATTATTTGTACCAAAATAGAGTAAGCATTAGTGAGGGTCTGGAGAAAGAAGCAAACTTGGTTGAAGGTGCGAATGATAGTTCTCCAAATGAAGCTCCTGTGCCCCCATTTGATGCCCTGTGGTTGACCTTGTACTCAAAGCAAGCTGACCTCTGCGTAGACTCCAGACCAGCAGTTAGGAAGAGTGCAGGGCAAACATTGTTTTCTACAATCAGTGCTCATGGATCTCTACTACAACAAACCACCTGGAGCACGGTCCTATGGCATGTGAGTTGATTTATAGACCTAATTAAGTTTTTGTAACTCAATTACTCTGGCTCTATTACCCTTTTCAATTGTGTAAAAACCATACAACAAAAAAAAAGGTGCTTTACTTAATAAAAATATACTACTATAACAACAAATTGGTTTACCCTTTGAAAAAAATAACACCCTCCAACTAGGTAGATCTACCATGTTAAATTACTAGGGAGATCTACCTAGCAACATAGAAAATTACCTAGTAAGGTAGTACATAATTATACTGTCTGTTGATGTTATTAATACCTTAAGGTTTATTTTAAATAATAGCTGTATTTTTTCCTATGTATCCTTGTAGAGCATTGCTGACATATCCTTGGTAGTATCCCTTGATATGGTAGTTTTTATAGGGTTAACCTATTCTAATTTAAAATGAAACAGAAACAGAAACACGACATTTAAAGTGGTCAGGTTGCGAGCAAAGCGAGCAAATAGTGACCAGGAGAAGATCAATCAGGTGAATAATTCAATGTGAAATAATGTAAATTGGCCAAAAAGTGATCATGTTGATACCTGACCAACCGTAGTGGTGGATACGGGCTTGTGTTAACTACCTTTATCTACCTTGTTGCTACCATTATCTACCATTTTAACAGAGTTATTTTTTTCAAAGGGTAAAACAAGAGCCCATTCTTGCTGTTTGTTTCCATCGTGAAAAAAATATTCATTACATACTTAACCTGATGGTTACTTTAGAGCTAGTCGGAACCTTAACCTTCCCCTAAAATTTTATTTATAAAATATCCACATAGATAGAATAATACAAGCTACAAGGGAATTGTTTATATTTGAGATGGTAACCTACTGTGGGTTCCCCACTCATCCTTTTTATTGAGGTAAATTTTTATTATTTTTATCATTTCTGCTTTCATGACTTGACACATCATGGGATCTCCCGCGTGCTTGCCGACTATCCTGATGTTTAATTCTTTCATATCTCAAATAATAATGTTTTTTCTTTATTTATATACATATGATAATGTTCGTTAAGTCGCTCCCCTATGCTTCTGGATGTTCCTCCTTGTAGCAATACAGTTTACAGATGAGTCTGAATGGGTCTGTTCTGGATGACCTCTCGGCTACCTGCATATGTGCATTTACATTGCGGCCTTTATACCAGCTGAAGGTTCAAAAGGTTAAGCATTGTACAAGCCTTTTCTGAATTAAGCATTATTATAGTATAATATAGATAAAGATGAAAACTAATTGGTGGTTTTTTTAGGTGTTGTTTCCTTTACTGGATAAAGTAAAGAAACTTTCTGGTGCTGCTAAACAAGACAAGTCAGATGTGAGAGGAGGTTCAAATATTTTAATTCATCATTCAAGGGATACCGCTGAGAAGCAGTGGGCAGAGACTAAAGTACTTACGTTAGCAGGTGTTGCCAGGGTCTTTAACACTTGGAGGCAGCAGCTAATTCTTTTAGGTTTGTACAGCTTGTTTTAGTAAAGTAGCTTTTATAACTGCAGAGTATTACATTCATGTAAGCAATTAATTTTTTAAGCAATGCTCACTGTGGCTGTAAAATTGTTATCGATCAGAGCTATGCATTGCAGTGAGTGATAAAAATAGCTGTTGTGTTTAATAGTTTTGGTGGTTTGTGGCATTTTGCCCAAAGTGTTATATGGCACTGAGCAAAGCTGTCATACCTGACCATGGCTCATGTGTTCATCAGTTACCACAAAATTCTATAACATTTAGTCCAAGAATTAAAATACATGATTTTACTATGTATGAATACAATAAGAATATTTGGATATATCATCTTTTTTTTAGCCCTATATATCCTTTTCAGTTGTTATTAATTGTATTTATGATTGGTTCCTGATATTTGCAAAATAATTATCAAACAAATCTGTGTATAAATTATTGATGCAATGTGGATAAAGTGTCTGGCCCAAGAAATCACAATCAACCAGTGTGAGCTTCAAAGCCCTGACCTTGTAATTGGAAGTCTGAAATGCTGATGTGCCAACTGCTCAAATAATAGTGACAATAGAGGGCTACTTAAATCCAAAATACTGTTATTAGTTATATTTGATGTTAATGATGTAATTTTCATTTTATTAGGTGATTTTCCAAGAGCTTGGGCATTGCTATTAGAACACATTGAATCATCAGCTCTAAGTACAAGTAATGAAGTGTCATTGAATGCTCTAAAAAGCTTCCAAGAAATTCTACAATTGCAAGCTTCATCCCCCTCCCCAAAAATTCTAGAGAGGACCTCCTCATCTGAAACTCCAATAGCACCTAAATCAGAACAAATAAAAAGGACTACTTCAAATGATAATTCAGAAAACAAACCTAGTAAACATATGGAAGTTGTAATGGACGATTTTACATTATGGTCAACGGCGTGGCGGGTTTGGCACAGTATTGGGATTAACGGAACAAAACCGCCAACATCAAAGACGGCTACGACACTCCCATCTCAAGCATTCCTTACAACATTACTGCAGATATTCCCTACATTATTCCAACATATTAAGTGTAAATTCGTAGCATCTGACTTTCAAAAACTGTCAAGGGTACTTCAGTGTGCCGTATCGGTGCCAATTCATGCAGATGCATCACCATTTTTACTGCCATCTTCAATGGTGGAAGCAGAACTAACGGGCCTACAAGAGGCAGCCTTAAATTCAATTAATTGTGTATCAAAGGTAAGAACATGGTAGTACAGTGAGCTTTCTCAAAACAGACCATGCAAACTTCATTCTAAACTGAACCCTCTTATTAAAGTCTCAAAATTCTAAATGTAAATAGATTCTCTCTAAACCAAACAATACTGAAAACTGTACAGTATGAATGGGCTGATGTGTCGTCACTTTTGGAGAGTTGAATGAATTAATTAGCTCTGTAGAACAGCATGTATCTTTAAGCTGGGCACACACTGCGCCGTCACGACTAAACCATCACTCCCTGTCTGTGTGGTTGCCAGACGCAATGTCGTCGGCCGACGGTTTTTTTCAGTGATTTCCCTGTTAAATCACTAAAAAAAACGTTGGCCGATGAGTATAAGACTTTCTTGTGTCTGGCAACTACACACACAGGGAGCGACAGTTTAGTCGTGTGACCGTTGTACACCACAGGGAGTGCCTGGCTTAAGACTTACAGTAAATAATTTAGATTTTCTCCCAGGGATATTAATGAGTAAACAATCACACTATTTTAAAATCACTTGTAATGAAATTAGTTTTACTGTATGTGTAATCTTCCCATATGAAATCATAGAGGTGACTGTATGCTGTAATCTAGATTACTTACTTCCCATTCAGTGTATTAGGTCTAAAATCTTTTTGTTGCTCAAGACCGACCAAACAAAAAAAAACCAAAATATCTGGGTGGATTGTTTTTCAACTCTGAAGCTTTTTGCAAAATACAAAAATTTATCTTGAAAATGTAAAAAATACATAAAATTTTCACAAAAATAGACTTGAAATTATAACTTTGAAGAAAGTGCAATAAAAGGGTCTGCTAAAAAAAAAATTCAGACTGAAAGACGAATATTTTAAGAATTGTTGTGTTTGGGGAACACAAGGATTTTTTTTTAAAGCCTTAATTTCTGCACTGATATTGAGGCTTCGAAATGACCATGTCAAAATTATGTTACTGCAGTAACTGCAGTAATCTATTGCTATGAAGTCTACTGCAGTTACTGCAGTAATCCATTCATGTTAAGTCTACTGAAGTTAATGCTGTTATCTATTGCTATTAAGTCTACTGCAGTTACTGCAGTAATCTGTTGCTAATAGAGTCTGCTGTACTTATTGCAGTAAGCCAGGGCTATTATGTTTTCTGGTGACTGTATCAACACATCTCAACATGTTTTTTGCAGTAATTCTCTTTCAGTGTTACAATACAACTGGATTACTACAGTAACTGCAGCAGGTTAATTTTGATATGATCCCTCTTACCATTTTTCCTGCTTAAGGTTGTACATGAAGACACAATTATTTGATGTCTTTTGAACTAGTACTGAAATCTGCAAATATAAATGAAATCCTAACATTTGTTACAGGCTGTAGGTACATCTGAAACAATGCAATCCATGCACCCAGCTGTCTTTGATCAACTACTTACGTTTGTCACTTATGCTTGCCAAGCGCCCTCATTTGGTCAGATTGAGACTAGGGTTATTTCAAAAACGGCAACTAAACAGGTAAGAGAAATTTTCTTTCATTATAGTCAGTCATGTGAAAAAGGATACATGCACTATTTTAACAAGCTTTCTACATGCAAAACATTAAGATGATCCATCATTAAGAATACTACGGAAACAACTTTTTGAGTTTCCAAGTTATGTTTTCAAAATAATGATCACAGAAACTTTGAAGGTTACCTTAAGCATCTGTACAATACTGGTCTTTCATTGAAAAAGCCCCACTATATATAAAAAATTCATAATTATATTCTGTATGTTGAACTTTTGTTTAAAAAATTCAGTTAATGTAGTTTTGGTCAGTAGCATATATATACTTGCATTTAAAATAAACTTATAAATAAAATTTCATCATCTGTATTTTAAAGAGATATTTATTTTAATAATTGAAATATTTTTATTTAAAAGCTTAATTATTATTAGACAACTGTGCTATAAATTCAGGGCTTTATAGTAGAATTCTTTTTGGAATGTATGAAAAAGCTAATCTCATTAAAAAAAAGCACACATTAAAAGAAAACCGAACATTGAGTGCCTGATTCTTTATAACAAATTATAGTATGTATATATAAATATATGTATTTACTAACAGAAGCATCCTTTTATGTTTTCTATCCCATATCTTCTTTATTTTTAGTGTAATGTCTTATAGTGTTTAGTTTTAATTGATGTGAATGTAATTTTGTTTTCATTTCAAAAACATTCTTAAACCAGAATATTTACTGTGTCAAATTAAATTATGAAAAGCAAGACTCATTTTTTTTTACAGTATTGAAATTTTATGATAATTAAATTTTATTATAAACTTTGTATACATTGAACATTAATTTCCATTTTATATAATTGCCATTTAAAAAATATATTAACCAAATTTTTTATGAATTTCCATCCAAACACCAAAACTGAAAATTCTAATAAAGTCTACTCCCCAACCCCAACCACCTGTAAAACAAAATTTCGCACTATACCGGACCATTTTCAGAGTCAGTTTTAAATGGACACACTTTGGACCAAACTGTAAGGAAAATCCACAGATGTATTATTTTAACGGCTAGATAGTGAACTTCCATAAAATACATAGCCCCAAAGTGCAGTTCCATGGAAGCCCCTACTATTAAATAATATGTCCGGAATCCAACCAATCAAATAATGTTGCGTATTAACGCTGTTGCTTTGACGAATTTAAATTAATAAATGGATGTAAATTTAATTAAAAATGTAAAGACATTGCCAAGAATAAAATATATTTAATATATATAAATAATTTGTATGACAAAAGAATGTTAAAAATCCAATAATTATAAACCAGTTATTATTTAACCTGCATGTTTGTGATGAAGGCTGACGACCATCACTAGTAGATGCCTAAATGGGATTGCAATTCTACCGTGTTAAGTTCACTATCTAGCCGTAATGATAATTCAATGGGAAAACCACACAAAATAAAAGAAGGTTTGAAGGGTGGACAGGTTTGTGGCGGTTGACTGCAATTAAAATGTATATATTATTTATTTCCTGACCAAGATAAATAATAAAATATTGAAATCTTTTAAAAAATTAAACTTTAATTATAAGTAACGTCCATTTATTTCAGTCCAGTTTTAATTAAACCATATAATATTGCAACCAAACTTTTTCCAAATTTATTTTTATTTTAGACATTTTTCAGGAATTTCAAACGCATACAAACACATGCTTGGTAATTTGCCTAAAAAGCAGAGGCTTCCTGAAAGGCTCTCCAAATACGTTTTTTTTTATTAGTTTTGATCAAAATATTTGTCAGAATGTTTTGTTTATGTATTATTATTATTTAAATTGAATAACCTCCTCCTGGCAACACTTATAGCTTTTCTTGTGTCTTCATCTATCGCCCTCTATAGTCTGCTGAATATTTACACTCGTGGATTCAGTGTAAGGTATTGTTATTTGTGCATGGCTGTTGTTATTACTTTCACCAATCATTTTATGAGTTTATTTTTTGTTTGTATTTTCTGAATTCATTGTTATTTTTCTAATTGTTCCTGTTTTGCTTTTTATAGTGTAGTTTAGCTGCTTTAGATTGCAAAAAAAAGCCTTTTTTATTTTCTTTCTTTGATTATATCTTATAATTGCAGTAATTGTGAACAGATATTCAATTGCTGAGATTTGCCATCTTTTTTCCTATAATTATGTAACATAGGTCTCAACACAAAATGATTCACATCATAGGTGAAATCAAATTGAGATAATCAACAAAAAAGGTCTGAAGTCAAATTTTTGACAAATTTTAATCCATTATGAGCATTGTGGTACTTATATTTCATTAGAATACACTTTTGAGGTCAGTTTCCATGCAGGAAAGTTTCCTTCCGGCAGATGTTTTGTAATTCATAGTTATTTAATTGTTTATTTGTAGATTGCTGTAAGGATGATTTTCTCAAAACTATTTTTCCAGACAAGAAAATTTCAAGTGCTCATATCTTTGGATCTACTTATCAAATAAATGTCATTTAAAGTGTAGACTACAGCTTATATGCTCTATTTTTGGATTTCCATGAAACTCATTTTTTGGTGAGACCTCACAAAAATGTATAATTATCAAGTTAACATAATTTAATGTAAAAGGTTTTGTAAGATTATTTTATAATCAACTCTTCAAAAATTGACCTCCCTTTGGCCTAATCCATTTTGTTTATAAACAAAACATCCTCAATAAATTGAAATTAAATTACTGCTCTAGGAGCAGATCAGACCACCTCATCCAGGAGTGAATCCAGACACAATGACAACAAATAACCTACTGACCAATGAAGACATGACATTAATTTTTATTAGATATATTGAGATAACCTCATTTTTTTAATGGAGAGCTCGGGGGTCTAATATTATGGACAGTTGGTTTGAAGAAACTCATGTTTACCTACAGTATATATCCATCAGTGTCATAATTTTGCATCTGTAAAAAATGGTCCGGTTTAGGGTGAAATTGTGGGTTTTTTGGAGAGTTGACCATATTAAGTTATTAAGTTGAAATTTAATTTGTGACATTACATTCATCATTATGTGTATACTCCTATTAAAGAGTTTGGTCATTTTTACCTTAAATTTCTAGGGTAATTAAGAATTGACTGCCAACTAGCATATAACATATCTTTATAAAAGCTCATCCTGACTGGTTCCGTTTTACAGAATGGAGACCGTTTTAGTGTGCATGCAGTATTCAGCTCTCTTCTTTATTACTATTGATCCAATGGTCTTTTTCAGATCATTGGCTGTTCTGTTCCAAAATCAAAATAGGTTTGAGTGATTCCCAAGCTAGCTAAGTGATCAAGTGGAACCTAATCCAATTTTTCTGTGTGACAAGACTTGACAAAACTTTCTAATAGGGATGTACACATAATGATTAATAATTTTTTGTGTTAAACTATTTTAATATATTTTTTCATGATGTTCGGTTTTAAAACAATAATCCAGTGTTGTATAATTAAAAACAAAAACTGCTCTTTTTTGTTTGATATTTGACACAGAGGCTCCTCACAAGGTATTACCTTTGTATCGATGAGCCTCCGAAGACAACATTACATTCTTATTTTAACAAAAGGCCTACTGTAAATGATAAATAAAACATAAGTTAAATAATAGATCAAGCAAATCTTCTAGATTCACCAAGGAACTTCTGAACAGACTTAAGTAAAGATATAGTTTTATTAATAGTAAGAAGATCTGATCCAAAAATAAATATTTGACATAATAAGTTAGAATTAAAAGTTGAAGAAGAGTCTTTGGCTGATATTTTTGTAATAAATTTGTCGACATTTGCAAGTAATTCTTTTCTTTTTGAAATTTCATTGTGAATATCCAACGTCAGATTAATTATCCATTGTCCAAGCTTGGAGGCTCATAGGGCTGGAGCTTATTTCCAGGTAGATCTGATCCAAAAATAAATATTTGACATAATAAGTTAGAATTAAAAGTTGAAGAAGAGTCTTTGGCTGATATTTTTGTAATAAATTTGTCGACATTTGCAAGTAATTCTTTTCTTTTTGAAATTTCATTGTGAATATCCAACGTCAGATTAATTATCCATTGTCCAAGCTTGGAGGCTCATAGGGCTGGAGCTTATTTCCAGTTTCAGTAACATGAAGCGGATGAGACTATGATACTCCCCCTTAATGGGATGCTAGCCCATCACAGATTACTTCCCAGCAATTTGCCGGTACCCATCGTACAGCTGGGTAGGCTGAAGCAATGTGAGTAAAGTGCGTTGCACAGATGCACAACAACTGGCGTTAGTGTGTCTCGAACCACCTACCTCTTGATTTGGATTCTGAACTGCAACCGCTGCGCCAATTCCTCTCACTAGGTTAAGTATGCTCAACTAAAAAATGAATCCCATGGAAACTAAACTAAAATGTAAAACACATTAAAAACCATATGACACATTTTGAAACAGCATTTTAGTTGTTTCGTGTGACATTATAAGACATCAGCAGCTTGATATTTCGCATCATTTTCACCCAGTACTGGAAATTACATAAAATATGGTGTTTAATATTATGATCGAAGCTAATTTAATTTATAAAAGGTTGATTTATATTACTATTTATTTTACATAATTATATTAACCATAACATGCTTACAATTTAAAAAGAAAATCAAATATCAAGTCATATGGCCTTTTGATAATTGAAAGTAAAGTTTAGAAATGTGAATAATATCCACATATAATCATTTTAAAACAGTATCAGTATTATTTTTTATTCTATTCTATCTTAAACCAACCTTTATGTTCAGTCTCACTGATACAGACCTATAGTCACTATGTTGCAGGCGAGATGCTTGCCTTGTCTGAAATTCACAACTGTGGTTTTTGCACAAGCACATAATTTCTTACTTTACTTTAAAAGAACAACATTTATCTTTTGAACACTTTGTCATCTCTGGCTATAACTCTGCTGGTAATTCACAATTCTCTTACACAGGCCTGTAGTGGGGAAGGTGGGGGCGTTGGGATGCAATGAGTCCATGCATCCCCCACCCAAAAAAAAATGATGAAGGGCCACTCATCCCAACGTAAACCAATAAACTCAAAACACACCGTAAGAAGGGCACCGGAGTTCAACAGAAAACCTCTGTAAACCATAGCCAAATTGGCAAGATAACCTTTTTTATTGTCAAATTGAAAAGCATGGCATGCTCCCTGGCAGAGAAGTGGAACCTACATCCCCCATTCCAATTCTGGCTACAGGCCTGCTTACACATATTTTTTGCATTATTTGATTTTTTCTCAAGCTGTTTCTTTGCAGTTGTTTCTTTCCGAATTTGCTTTACCACTTTCTTTTTACTGTTAAATGTTATTATATTCTGCAAAATATAAGCATTTTTTAAAATTTTCCCTATGTTTAATAAGTGATACTCATATATCGCTTCTTTGCAAGGCCTCAGATACAGAGATACAGATACAGATGAACTCTATTATCCAAAGAGACTTGGAAATTACGTTGCTCCCTCATCACAGATAAAATCCATTAAAAATACAATACAAGATGTCAACAAAAAAAAATACGAACTATAAAAACATAAAAAACACAAAAAATGATACATTAAAAGCCTACTTAAGGGCCCATAAAAATAATTATTAGTTTATCACCCTACCAAAACTGATGAGGGCGGGAGGTTTTTTTTTTCTTTTTACCCGACTGCAATGCTGTAGTGACCTCACGTTGGGGTAATAGGTCGTCCATCATTATTCTAGAGTCGCGCAAATATGACGCAGATACCAGCGCACCAGCCTGCAGCTAATATTGATCATTGTAGGCCTATTCATTCATTTCATTTCATTTATTTATTTAACCACATGGTATGGGACTTCTAAAGAGACAAAGCTCTATGGCTCATAAGCCAGAAGTCCCGGACATACAACAATACATACAAATGTACATTGTTATGAGCTCGAGAATCGATCATATTTATGTTTAGAAAATCCAAAGCATTTTAAGTGAAAAAAAAACGATCGTTTCAAGAGTAAAATGAGTAAAAAAAAAATCGGGATTTTTTCAAAAGGGATGCATGCGGGGGTGATAAACTAATAAATTGTTTTTTATGGACCTAATACAATGCCCCTATACAAACTTGTTGATTTTGTGTCTATTGTGAATAAAATGTGAATAAATCAAATCAAATAACAATAAAAATAACAACAATAACAAATCAATCACTAAATTCCCAAGTCACAACAGATCACCATTGACTGAAATTTGTATTGATCATCGGGTCTAATAAAAAACATGTAATGGCAACATTATAGCAAACTATAGCAAACATTAAATTATATACTGCTGGCAGCTTTTCTGTTGTCATAGTTTTTTTTTCCTAATTTTGAGGGGTGTGTAGCCTGGTTTGGTAACCTTTTCACGCTGTTCTGGTTTCCTTTGGTCCTGTTTTTTTTTGCTTCATCATCATCCATTTGTTTCATCACTCCAGACTGCAAAATATTCAACTGAATATGGATTACACTGCAGTATATGCACATTTTATTTTGGATATATCATCTCACAAATTCCCACATTTGCATGAAAATAAAAAAAAAGTTATTTAATTATTGTTGTTCAGCGTAGTTTTAAAATATTTTTTATGTTTCAACATTTTTTCTTGGTTTACTAACATCTACATATTCAGTGTTCTAAAATATGTCAAATTAAACTAAATATTAAATACTCTATATTAAATTAATGGCAAAATAAATATGTAGTAATGTTTTAAATTGAAAGTAGGTAATTAAACTCTCAGCAATGAGTAGACTTGCCCTAAATCGCTTGTATCTGGTTGATTTTTTAGGTATGCATCACCACCAACCCATCACAATCAAAATGCTATTAATTGTACAAGCTTCTTGTAAAATACTTCTCCAGGATACCAAAATGATGTAATCTTGCCCATCCGTATTTGGCAAGTGGGTGGATCGAAATAAATGTTTCCTAGTAGAATCGACCAATCATAATAAACGAGCTAAGCCCACCACCAGTTGAGAGGACTACCAAACAGCAAATTATACCTGAAAAGTATTCTCACGATTTTAATTTTGTCCAATTCATATAAAAAAAAATCAGTTCTTATTTCTCGTGCAGTTTAACAGGCCTTATGGCTAAACTAAAATAAGTGAGTACGGGATGTCAATAGTGCCTAAAAAAGCAATCATTTAATAAATTACTAACCCAACCATAAGGCCTGACGTAAATTCATTCAGGATTTGAATTTGAATCAAAACAGTTAACAAAGACAAAAAAGAACATTTCATCAATGAAAGGAAGAGCCATTGCACACAAAATATGTTACAAGAGGAAAAACCTAATTTAGTCATTGCACTGTTTACCTTGTTTAATGCTCTTCAACTTTTTTTTCCAGCAATAATTTTTATTTTTGTTAGATATTTGCAGTTTGCTATAGTTGTGTGTTTGTACACCAGGATTTTGTTCTTCTGACAGGTCATTTGTATGTTCAAACAGTTAGATTATTTGAAGCAAAGCAATTAATTTATTTAATTTATCTATAACAACATAATGTCAAGAAGGCTTTGTACAATAAGCTTCTTGTTCTCCTCCATTCAGTGTACCTTAAGCTTAGTCCAGACTATCAAATTTATTGGACAAAAAAATCACATGCCTATATATGGTCATGATGATGTCACACCATGACCATACATGGATGTATCATTACCATATATGGATATAATCAAAGTTTTTTGTAAAATAAGTTTGATTGTCTGGACTGAGCTTTAACTTACAAGTAAGAAAGTATAATGCATACTCCAAGCAATGAGATAAATGCCATTGTGACAGGATTCAATATTTCGACATAAGATGATGACATAATATATGTCGAATATTGAATCCTGTCACAATGCTATGCATTTCATTTCTTGGGAGTATGTATTATACTTTCTCCCTTGAAGTTGATTAGTGGACCTTTTGGACTTACCTTCAACTTTCCCAATTCATTTTCTCTATCTTCAGGAAAAATGGGAAAGTTTTAGAGGTTGTATACAGGTAGGTTTGTGCAAGTGTGCATATATATAGTGCATCATATAACATGTAAAGTTTGCAAGTTGAAATTGTGTTTCATTTTCTGTTCACGGTCTGGTATATTATATGCATCCATAAACTATTTGCAGTCAATTTTCTCTTCACAACCTGTTGTATTAAATGCATCCATTAGCTATGTGTGGTCCATTTTCTGTTCACTGCCTGGTGTATTAAATGCATCTAGTAGTTATAACATGTACAGTAGACAAGTTGTTATATTTTGTCTTATATTTTTATTACAATATAATCAATGGGTTTGGTATATTAAATGCATCTAAAAATAACTAAAAATAATATAATTTTTGGTAAATTTATAATATATTGTTTCGCTTCCCAAATTATTTTTTTTTGCCAAATTACAGAATGAGAACTAAACTAAGTTTATTTTGTCTTCTGAAAGATCTTTGAGAATGTCTAAGTTCGAATCCAGGACATTTAAACTGAATGACCAGCATGTTAACCACCAAGCCGTAAAGGCACTTCCACTTCATTTTGTGTCGCATCAAACACTGTATTTTGTAAATGTGATGTAGTTTGATTTATATAGTGCCTTATACAGTAGAGTCTCAGGGTGCTGTGAACCAGATGTTACAAATTCATATGACCTTCTATACCCCTAAGTTTCACGCCATGTCCTGCTGCCCGATAGAGGCGCTCATTCATCTGTCCACAGCAGGGGATGTATAGTCCAGTACACCAGGATAACCCACTACTCGTCTTGAAAGATGTACTGGGTTCTTTATAGTGCACAACGAACCGTTTGTATACACTGGGACTACGGTTTATAGTCCTTATCCAAGAAGACTTGTTCCACCACCAGAACCATAGTGCGAGCGGGCCTCAGCCCCATGCATTTGTTATTGTTCTCCTGCCTTAACCGCTCATACAATAATAGTAATTAGACTTATTGCACCAATTGAATTCGGATTAAACAATCAAAGGCGCAGTGGACTAGATGTTGCACAGTCAATATGTACATGTACTAGATACAATAGCAATAGATTACTGCAGTGACTGTAGTAGGATATTTTTGACATGGTCCGACTATGGTATATCGATGAATGAATAAGTGTTTCAATCAATGTATTATTCCTTTAGCATATTTTATGTATTGTGTAACTTTTATTATTTATAGAGTCATATAATAATTTAATAATTTAACATGACAAGCCAGGGTTGATATTAAAGACGTATTGTCACCTGAAAAACGACAAGAAATTGATTTTTAAATTAACTTGCTTATTTTGAAGAAATATACTGTTTTATTATGATTAATTCAATTAATAGAATAATTATATTAACCCTCAATTTTTGCAATACAGTATTATAATGTTAAAAATGGGCCAAAATCCATTAAAAGGCAGGCAGCTTCTGTAAATTTGGTCACTTTTCAGTGTAAAAATCGTAAAGATTCTCGAGTAGATTTGATGTTACTTTAATGTGAGGAATAATACAATACATCTGTAACCCTTGGCAGATGATGTGTCCCATTGATGGTGTAATGGGACTAAAGCTGGGCACTAACTGGGTTGTACGGTGCTGTACGCTGCTCCCTATGTGTGTGGTTGCCAGACGCGATGACAGTCTTCTACTCGTCGGTTGACGAATTTTAGTGATTCAACAGGAAAATCACTAAACAAAACTGTCAGCCAATGAGTAGTAGAAGACTGTCATTGCATTTGGCAACTGCACACACAGGGAGCGACAGTTTAGTCGTGATACCATTGTACGACCGTCGCACAACGCAGTCAGTGTCCGGTGTAAGACATTTGAGTGTTATGAATTTATCAGCTCTACAGCCAGGCTTATACTTGCATGACTTGGCAAGTCTTTACTAGTGGGCTTTCTGGACATAAACTTCCCATTGTGCTTTTATGTTATGGTAGCACTCTCCACTACTGGAAAAAATGCCATTGTGCCTTCATATTATTTGGTGGCAGTTGGACAAACAAATGCAGTCAACACTCACATAACCAACCCTCAAAATTTCATGCCAAAACCTTATGGTGCCAGTTTAAAAAAAATGTTCATAGGCACTGGTTGAGGCAATTGACTTGATTCTCCCTAAACTGAACTGTCTAGAAAAAGGAACAAAATTGACAGTCTGGAGGATGTTTATCACGGTGGATCTGGTGTCCCGCTATGGGGGTTGTTTTTCTACTAACTAGTGGTCCGGTTTTCTATGTTTCAGTTTAAAAGGCAACAAAAAAGCCTCTTTACTTGTTTTGCATCAAAATTTCACAAATAGTTTCTGGTCTCTCTGTCCATGGCCCTATTTGTGGCAGCCCTCAAACGGTTTTTGGGGGTTGCCGCTGTACCCACAGAAAACCCATTGATTCCCCACTGGTTGTGTGTAAGATTGACTGTAACAGCTTCCTGCACTGTGCTATTGAGTAATCTGGAAATGACTAAAAATTGATGTTTGTTATTTTAAATAGTGTTTTCTGACACATATAATCATTTATATTTTTTTCAGTTTTTTTGCTTGATTGTTAAGCAAAGGGATATTTTGTTAGCACTAATTTTTAGTTAATGCATAATAACAAAGTTCAGTACTGTCATTATTTTTTCATGCTAATTTATGCTTTTATTTTGCTTTCTCACAAACACATGAATGATTTTTTTTTAGCCAAGGCTTTCTTTATTTGAGGTTTACATATCTATACATGGAAGTCTTTTAAAAAGGGGTAATTTCCAGTAATAAAAATGGCTGGAATAAGATTGAATACCCTTAAATATGAAATATAACAGTTGATCAGTGATCTTGCCATAAAGTTTGTGGCAAGATCACTAATCAACTGTCTGTAGGAATGCAATAAATCTGTAACTTGATGTTGTTGATGAACTCCTCTCTATTGTCCATAATTGTCAATGGTTCTAGTAATTCTTCCTTCAGTATTTCTTCCGTCTGTTTTTCCCCTCAATCTCTCGTTGTAACTAATTAATTTATATATGTGCATGAGCTTTTTGTTGGAGATCTGTAAATATTTGTATAGTTTTTGTGGTAGTTGTCATAAGGTGAATTAATGCAGTTGTGACATGTGAATAATGTTCCTATTCTATTCATATTACTGTTCTCACTCTTTGTGCTTGATTTAATAATGGCATCGGTGGGGCGGGGGTGGGGTCATAGGGAAGGTTAAAGTATTTGTTAGTATTCTTGAATGATCAAGAAGTACAGCATTAAGGTGAGGCTAAGTAGGAGTAGCCTGAAGACAAATCCAGACAGTGCAAACAACCTTTTCTTTTTTCTTTGCAAGAACCCATATTGTTTTGATAACTGGCTCATCATCAAGTAGTTCCCACACCAACTGACAATACTGGAACTGTCAATTGCATCCTATAATCTTTTTAACTTAATTTAGTAATTCAGCCAAAAAAAAACCCTACTTAATAAGAACTATTTTGCAGTAAAGTAACAAATATACTGTAAAAATCACATGAACCAATTCAAAATTTATCAAAATTGTTATTTATTTTAATCCTACTTTTCCCTTGCCCTGTTTCTTATTATTAGGCTGAGTGGGTCAGTATGAATTATGTACCATTTGCAGAGAAGAGTCTGAGCAT
This sequence comes from Nesometra sesokonis, assembly GCA_025631205.1. Taxonomy (NCBI): domain Eukaryota; kingdom Metazoa; phylum Echinodermata; class Crinoidea; order Comatulida; family Antedonidae; genus Nesometra; species Nesometra sesokonis. The sequence continues at coordinate 17,535 of JAOTQE010125767.1, forward strand.
GACTGTCGCTCTCTATAAGAAGACGGCGACCCGACAAGCGGTCATGGAACAGCAGGTTTTACAGAATATCCTCAGGGTAAGTAACCATAGAGTTAAATAAAAATCTAGGCTGTGAAAATGACAATATCACTATGCCTTCATTGATGCTCTTGTGCAGGCAAAATGGTGACAACAAATTCTGGAAAAAATTTGTGCTTAGAAATGTCTTGAATGTAATAAATAACAGATTTTGTACTTACTGTGGCAATGTTTTGAAGTCATCTTCAACATTACACTTTGAAAAGAATAACACCCTCTGACTAGGTAGGTCTACCATATTAAATTACTAGGAAGATCTACCAAGAACCACATGAGCAGTAAGGTAGTTTATAATTACCTTGTCTGTTGATGTTATTTATGCTTTAAGGTCAATAAGTAACAGCTGTATTTCGTACATTCTTGTAGGGCATTGCTGACGATATCCTTTGTAGTATCCCTTTATATGGTAGTTTTTATAGCGTTAACCCTATACAGTATCTACCTTGTAATCAACAGAGTTATTTTTTTCAAAGGGTACCAATACTTTTTAATACATACAGCTCATACAATATTTTTTGGCACTCTTTCTTGTCTTCACAGGTTCTGCAAATGCCGCTTGGGCTAAAGTATGCATGTCCTGCAGCAAGTACATGGAAGTTAGCAGTGTCATCTCTGTTGGAGATTTTACATGTTGGGCTACCAGTTGCCCGAAACCCAACATACAGTAAACATTTCAAGTCAATGTGGTTGGATCTTGCTGCTGCTTTGGAATTGTTCCTATTTTCTGAACAGTATGCATCTTTTCCATAATTAATAATTTAGATTTATGATAAAGTATGATATGATGTTAAATTTGAAAAGCTTGACTGTGTATAATATAATAAATAAAAATTTAATAAAAAACAATTGTTATTAACATTTATTAATTCAGATATATTTAACCGAAAATAAAACATACAGTCATACCTGTACATGGAATACAGCTCAAATTCAAAGTTGGCAGGGATTTACCACAGTTAGCAATTTCTCTCAAGTCAGTCATTCGACCTTAGAAAATGAACAGTGGAATGGTCTTTCATTTTACTGTTTTATAATTCCGAACATACATGGTGATTCAGAAAGTCATTAGTTAATCAAGCTAAGGTCATTTTTTTTTCTCCAGATTGCCTTGGGCAATAATGTGAACCATGTTCTTCAACCCAGTCCATATTTGTATATCACAGCCCCCTCTGTAATCTCGGGAGAGCTATGTCCCTTGACTTCATCTTGAGACATAGCACAGTCTTCAGATCACCTTGGGCTATAATTTAAACCATGGCCTTCAAACCAATCAATATTTGTATATTACAGCTCTTGGTGATCTGGGGATTGCTTTGTCCCATGAGTTTTTGTCTTGGGCCATAGTACAGTCTCCAGATCAGTGGGCTATATTCTGAACCATGGCCCTCAACCAGATCAATATTTCTATTGTATTTCCTTGAAAATTAATTTACATTCATTTTTTCTTTCAGTCCTGCCCCAGCGACACTGTCCGTAGAAGAGCAACAACAAGATGAGGCAATGGATGTTAAAGTTGTATTGTTGATTCAGAATGAGATACTGCCGTACTCAACAGCTTTACCCCCACAGTTCACTGCTAAGATAATGGGTCTACTGAATAGGGGATCTATTCACTCAGCTAACTCATCAAGCTTTTTAGGTAATTTATTATACCTGTATTACAGTAGTCAATGGCTTTAATTCCTAAGCTTCTTACTATAGGTAATTCATTATTTTACTAGCCTACTCTGTGGCTGTAAGGGATTTCCCAAATGATTAACGAACATCACTGCTAAGATTATGTGTCTACTAAACACATCATGTATTGACTACTGTAATGCTCTTCACCATGGTTTACCAAATTATCAACTTGCCAAGCTCTAACATTTGCAGAATTCTACTGCAAGGTTACAAGGCTTGCAGCAACAGAGACGGTATTACTCCAGTTCTATGTGATCTCCACAGACTTCCGGTTAAATCAGGAATCTAATTCAAAATTTTACTTCTCACTTTCAAGACACTACAAGCAAAAAGCTCCCTTTACACAGCACCTCGGCATACACAGATCAACTACTCAACACTTACTAAAAAACAAAAAGTAAAATTAACTGTGGTTCACAGGCCTTTTTGGTTGCTGCTCCATTGCTGTGCAATGGGCTATCCTTACCCATTTGTAATCCAACACCCTTAGCCGTATTTAAAAGCCACCTTAAGGGTCATTCCATGTCAAATCACCAAAAAATATTGTAATTTTTAACCCTACATTCTCCAAATTTGCTCAAATTTTATTTTGGGGTTAATTTTGGTCAAAAACCCAAAATTCTAAATTTTAACATCATGCGACCAGCAGTTTTCAAGTTATGCACGATTCAGTTTTCAAATGTTCGTATCTCCATAACATGCAGATCAATTTTGTTAAAAGCGGTGTCTTTGGAAAGCTAATTATTTAAGCTACCCATTTCTCTTATTATATTTTCATATATAATTAATTTAAATAAGTATTTTTTTTTATTTGCTTTGACCTTATGGGACATGTTTTCTTTTTAAGATGAAACTTTGTGAACATTTTCTGCCACCTAGTATCTACATAATATAAAAAATTGACATATATTATTTTTTGTTCTCATTTGAGATCATTGTAAAGTTCCTATTTTTTAAAAATTCTTATGTTTCTTATTGTATTGTATAAATTGTATGTACAAAGGTCAACCAAGCAGAATTTCAAATGAAACTTGATAATATTACAAAAAACATAAGAAATTTTCCAGTAAAAACCGACTTTAAAATGCCATAAAAAAAATTTGACACCTATGGTTTTTAACTTTTCAATTCCCTTCTGTTGATTTTGACAATATTTTTTTAAATGATATATTTTGAACAAAATAACGATGGTATGTGAATTTAACATATACACAGATCATATTATCTTACTTGATTTTAAAATCCTTTAAATAATAAATATTTTCAATTATTAATTTATAATATTCCAGACACCAATAACACACAACTAAGGGAAGAGTTTGCAAAGACTTGTTTTGAGACCCTGCTGCGATTCTCGTTCATCACTCAGAGCCTTGTATCTGAAGAGGGTGCTATCACTAAAATGGCAATGTCAGCATTGCTTCAACGATGTCAAGAAGTTCTCCGAAAATATGTTGAGGATGAGAGATTGAGTGGCAAATGTCCATTGCCAAGGTAATTTTTTTTAAGCTTTTCTGATCGGTACTGTACTGTAGTTTGATGGCCAAAACATATTTTTTTGTAAAACTGACACAAAAAACTTTCTAAGTGTCTTTCAAGACTTGTTTCAGAAATCATAACATTCTAACATTCTGTGGTGATCTAATTTAACAACTGCAGGTTTAGAGCAACCCCAACCTTTCTTGCATCTACCAGCTCAGTAGCAGAATCTTTCTCCACGTGTAACTATAATGAGAAAAATTTAAGATTGGGCCTAAAAAAAGTCTTACAAACACAGCATTTTTACAAATTTTAGATCTTATATTTATAGCCATATTTTCCATATTTATCTGGTAATCGCCCTCTTGAGGACAAAATTATTTGATGCGATTTACAGTACCTGACAACTATTTGCATAATGTACAACAATGAAGCCTCTCTGGTGTAATGTTTATGAGCCTCGCCAGGCTAGTGTGAGGTTGCAGGTTGAAGTTTTGTTCGAGGCATTTTATCACACAATTTATGGGACTATGTTCAATACCTTGTAGAATAGCTCTCAGTGAACATATGTCCATTGAGAACTATTCTACACATCATTGTAACCTCAGTCTTTTGAACACTGTACTTCCATTCTTTGATGATTTATCTATGATTTGTCAGTGTTAATGGCAACCTTGATTTACATTTCTATGTAATTTTTTTATAGGTCGAGGATGGCAGAAATATCATTTGTACTTAAAGCTCTCACAACCCTGATGGAGTCTTTGAAGAAGGCACGTAGTGGCAATGGTAAGTATATTACTTTACTGCCATTCGTCTGAGTGGTCATGTGACTTCTCAGCCTGTTCTGCTTTTCTAACATTCTTAAACTTCTTCCGTCGTATTCTGTTGCTAGAAAATTTCTGATTACTTACAGGACCATGTAAAAATTACCATACTGCATTTATTGCAGTAGTCTATTGATATCAAATCTACTGCAGGTGCTGCAGTAATCAAGTGCTACTACATTTTCTTTGTAGGCTACATTCATACACAAGGTCTTATCTCAACATGTTGTTTTCAGCAATTATCTTTCAGCTACTGAAATAATATTTTTGTAACTTAATTACTGCAGTAACTTAAGCAGATCACTTTTGACATTTTTCCTAATGGTTTATGTATTTGCGCGCTGGAAAAAATGTGTTCAGAAAATAAAAAGGAATGAAATTGCTCATAGCATGCTAACCACAGGGCTGAGCAAGGACAAGTTCTAAAAGAATCCTGGTCAGCACCAGTTGTGTCTCAGCAATCCTAGAGTCAGATTCCCTCATATCTTAGATCTTGGGTGAATTGCTATAAAATAGTCTTAACAGACTGTCTTTAACTTACAGAATAATCCAAATAATTGATTTAAAACAATTGTACCATTTATCTCTAACTGAAGACATGCGTTACAATTATAGCTGCTTAACCTTGAGACTATCTAAAGACAGCTTATAACAGTCTGCCTGAAGTATTATATTATAAAGATAACAGAGCTTGACACATTATTTATAGCACGACCACTGTGCCAACTGCTTGCACAACATCTGAACATGTTAAATTTCAATTCTCTTTTAGCTACTGATTTAATAATTTTCTAAATTAATTACTGCAGTAACTGCAGCAGGATTGTTTCTGCATGGTCCCTAAGTACAGTAGGGCCCTTGGTGGCGCCCAGGCCTCCAGCCTAAAGACATGAATTACAATTATAGCTGTTAATGTTGATTGTTTCTGCATGGTCTCTAAGTACAGTAAAGTTAAACAAAAACAATTTGTGGATTCACAACACGATGCGCCACCTATTGATTGGCACGGACAGCCCGATTTCAAACTTTGGGGTCGAAATTGCGGCTACTGCACAGTGCAGTCTAGCGCTGGCTTACCAAGGATTTCAAAAATGGCAAAAGCGGAGGAAGAATTCAACGAAAAACTGTAAAAGGAAATATACAAGATGTGTTGTTTATTTTAGTCTTAGACGGTAAACACGAAAAGTCCACGCACAATATGCAGGCTAGGCAGCTCGAAAGTGGATGCATGCCTGCAAGCTAGCTCGCTCAGTCTTACATCAATGTTGACCTTTTCCCATAAGGCACTGCGGATTTCGGCCTGTCCACTGCAACCGATATGTGACGCACTATTTTGCGAATCCACTGAATTGAACAATCAATCAAGTAAAAAAAATAAATAAAAATTGAAGCAACAACTAATAATATGTTTAGTTTTATCATTTTCAATTTTCATGTAAGTCTCTTCTTAAAACTCACTTGTTCAAATAGATTATTGGTCTTGCTGTAAGTCTGCAGTTTAAGAGCGCTTTATAAGTGCAAATTATTATTATTATTATGTACACTAATTTGTGACAATTTGTTTTTCAGTTGATGTTAACACATGGGACCAGGTAATCGATCTCTACCCAACATTAGTGGATTGTACCACTTGCACTTCAACAACTGTGTGTAGCGCCCTCAGGGATGTACTAAGTCAGTACCATGATCTATTGCTGCCCCCATCAGGTGCGATGCAGAATGGACGATGAGGCATTGAACATTTTGGTGTAAGGTCACATGTGCAATTATAGGTAACAGAACTGTTGCAGAACCTCCCATTATTACTGAAGACACAATTATCATATTGTTTTTATGCGTACAATGAGTTAATACTCTACACAAAAATCTGGGTATTAGCCCACCCAAAAACTTACAGTGATTCCATCTTCAAGGTTGGTGGGCTTATACAGTACTAGGGGATATGTCATATTCAACACTGACTTGGATTCCATGTTCAATGTTAGTGGGCTTATACTAGGGTTATGCCACATTCAACACTGACTGGGGTTCCATGTTTAAGGTTAGTGGGCTTATACTAGGGTATGCCACATTCAACACTTACTTGGATTTCATGTTTAATGGTAGTGGCCTTATACTAGGGTATATGTCCACATCACACACTGACTGGGATTACATGTTCAATGTAGTGGGCTTATACTAGAGTATATGTCCACATCACACATTGACTGGGATTACATGTTCAATGTAGTGGGCTTATACTAGGGTATATGTCCACATCACACATTGACTGGGATTACATGTTCAATGTAGTGGGTTATACTAGGGTATATGTCCACATCACACATTGACTGGGATTACATGTTCAATGTAGTGGGCATATACTAGGGTATATGTCCACATCACACACTGACTGGGATTACATGTTCAATGCTAATGGGCATATACTAGGGTATATACCACATTCAACACTGACTTGGATTCCATGTTTAATGGTATTGGGCTTATACCAGGGTATATGTCCACATCATACACTGACTGGGATTCCATGTTCAATGTAGTGGGCTTATACCAGGGTATATGTCCACATCACACACTGACTTGGATTCCATGTTCAA
>JAOTQE010125768.1:0-12385 GCA_025631205.1 Nesometra sesokonis
AAAATCCCAAGAGAGTATTTCTAAAATTACTCCCCAAAACGTTCTATTTGAATGCCATTTCCAGGCATCTACAGACGCCATATTTCAAAATTTTCTTACCTCAGCCCCAACCATGGTGGGGCTGAGGGGTAGGTTGTGACTCTCAAACTGAGCACCCCCCTTCGTCAAATCTTGGATACGCCCTTGAATAGATATATATATATATATATATATGCTGTTTTCTCGGACACGGGCGAATAAGAATTCGATTTCTTTGCAAGAAATTGTTTTTAAAGTGCCACAGTTTAATTTAACTGAGACAACAAACAAATGCAAAATATTGGTACGGCAGTCGTCATACATGCCGTACCGTCTATACCGTCTCTGTACGTGCGGCGACGTGGACATGGCACTCGTTTTCAGTAAAATGCTTTTTAAAGTGTCACAATTTAGTGTAATTTAGAAAAAAATCCACTGCAAAATATTGGTACGGCCGCCATGTCTGCCGTACCAGTTCTGCAGCCTCGGTACGTGCGGCGACGCGGACAAGGTGGCGTGGCGAATCAATCTTTCCATTGGCGGATTTAAGAGGCTGTGGGAGGGGGAGTTGAGAACTTAAATTACTTAATCCCCCTAAAATGGACATGAAAATACTTTCAATTGGGGTGATTGCCATCGACATAACCCCCACAACTCATTTCATGGATCCGTTCCTGGAAACATAACGATGGTTATTATTGTGGAGATTATTCCAACTCGATCGCAGGTGTGTAGTCGATCGTCACGGCATCAATGTATACATAATAAATTGTTTTATGTTAGAGATACTACATAAAATTGAAAATCAATAATAATTACATATCAAAATTACTACTGTATCATTTAAAAGGCGTTAATCACGGAAGACACGGGCAAGGTTTAAGGACAGTTTAATTATTTTACAATCGATATTTATTTTAATTAAACACATTGTGCCTCTCATCGCTCTTTCTTGGAAACCCTGCAGATATAAAACCCACATTATTAATAATGAATCATTATAGACCTTCGGTTGTAGCTTGATCGAATGAAATTCCATAAATTAAGTTTTAAAAAAATTGTTGCCCACGCGGAACATTTTTTTTACAATTTGGATCGGGAATACTTAAGCCAATTTTACTTACTGTAAAGCCTATTTCTTCAACATTATGTTTTAGCTACGATTCGTCTGATTAATGAATGAATGAACGAACGAACGGATGGATGGATTGATGAATGAATGAATGAATGACAGGGGCGCAGCCAGGATGGAATGAAAGGGTAGTCAGACTTGCGAGCGAAGCGAGCAATTTGGGCTGGGGCCAGGGGGCCGCCGAGGGCCCCCGATCGGGGTCCAGGGGCCGAAGACCCCGGAAAAATTTGCGTTATTTTACATGCTAAAAGCCACATTACAGTCCATCAAAATGTCAATTTTTCCAGATCAGCTGTCTTGATTTCGAAGTTCAGACTTGGAAGGGAAGCGCGCAATTTAAGCTGGGGGCCAGGGTACCGCCGAGGGCTCCCGGTCGGGGTCCAGGGGCCGAAGGGCCCGGAAAAACTTTGCGTTATTTTACATGCTATAAGACAAATTAGAGTCCATCAAAAGGTCCCGTTTTCCAGATCAGCCTGTCTTGATTTTGAAGTTCAGACTTGCAAGTGAAGCGGGAAATTTAAGCTGGGGAACGGGGGCCGCCGATCGGGGTCCAGGGGCCGAAGACGTTATTTTACATGTTAAAAGACACATTAGAGTCCATCAAAATGCTCCGTTTTCAGATCAGAGTCTTGGTTACGAAGACCTGCAAGCGAAGCGAGCAATTTAGGCTGGGGACAAGATGTGTTGCGTATGTATTATCAAGATGTATTGTCATTTTAAAACAATTAGGTTGGGTACACTGGGCCGCCGAGGGCCCACAGTCGGGCTCTAGGTCCAGGAAAAATTAGCGTTATTTTAAATGTTAAGTCCGTTTTCCAGATCAGCCTGTTGGGTTCGAAGTGTTATCCCACAACGCACGGTGACCAGGAATACTAGAAAGGAAGAGAGGCAAATGTTTGAAAGTTCAAACCGAACAAAACCTACTTTCCATACAACACTCGAATTAATTTACTTATCTTTTCAAAGTTGTACAATTTAACATTATTTATGTTGAACGTGAAAAAACATCCAAACCGAGATGCGGACATTTTTTTAAATACCAGTCCTATATATTCGAAAATGGAGCCCTATAAAATGTGGTTAATTGAAGTCCGAGGCAATTACAGTACACTTTTTTATAATTTCACCCCACGATGCTCACTGTAATAAGACAGTGTGGATTCAGATTTCAGACACATTTTCTAATTTGGTCATTGAATGATCTTTTATACAGACACTTGAAAAGCTATTAAAATAGATTATGGGAAGTTAAGTTCCAGTTTGCATTATTAACAATGACTGGCTTACAATTCATGCAATACTACAATATTCTTCACATTATCAATCTTTTACACTAGAAAAATAATTTTCTCACAATTTTAGGGGGTCCTGTTGCGCCCACACCCCCTCCCCCTCCCCTAAATCCGCCCCTGTACATTAATTTGGATGTGTGGATGGCGCAAACGGCGCGCATTCTCATTGAAATCATCGAAGCAAACCTGCGGGATCTTATATTGTGTGTGCCATCCTAAAAAGTCAAATTTAAAATTCGAAACACACGTGGCTTGATCGGTTACCGTTCCTCCCCACCATCCCCGCCGCTATTTGCTGAATCTTGGATCCGCACCTGAATCATCGTAGGCCTATTTAGCAAAACAAAAACAACCCTGAATTTTGGAGATTTAGGGACGGTCGGGCTTGGGCAACAAAATAGTGTTTGTGCTTTCTTAATGGGGTGTGATTGGTTGGTAAAGAACGTCTTTTATTGCCTACAGTCTGGTTGTGCATGGTTGTCTCGGCCAATGTCAGATTTGTCTCGTCCAATACATCAGTTAACGGTCCATCTTGTGTACATTTTCGTTTTATTTTTACAGTTAATGTGTTTGGGATATAAATTTCTTTTGTTTTCAATATTTGCTATTTAAGTTTTAATAACTGTATTAGGTCTATATTCGAGAACTTGGAACAGTCATGAACTCGCCGCTTGTGCACATATTGACACGATCATGTTAAATAAGGGACTCTTATTAAAATATGCATGACAAGGATTATAGTGACACCCTAATGTAACAGTAATTAGTCTGATAAAATTAATTGAGCAACGATAGATGTGGGATCTATCGCTTTGGTTTTGAGAAAAACAACTATTATATGTGCCAAGAATTTTCAATTAGCTAATAATATTGTACTTATTTAACAAATGTTCATTTAAATATATTTTAATTGCATTTTAAAAGATGTAATTTAAAAGGGTTTAAATTACGATGATATCGTTTTAAAAATATAATGATGTATCACATGATACTAGCCATTTTATTGGTTTGCAGTCTATAGTTTCAAGCATGCCCTATCAATAGTTTTGTTTTTGTATTATAAACCATATGCTTAGATTCTAGCCATCTGATTAGTTAACAGCCAGTCAATAGTATTTATCAAAGGGGCAGATACAGGCTTCATCGAAAAGGGGGGGGGGGCGCACTTTTCCACTCCGGGTGGGCTTAGTTGCCAACTTTTTCCTGAAGAGCAAAAAAAAAGCTCATTTGCCCAATTTGGTGCCCTATTACCCTATTTTAAACATATTTCGGGTTTTCCAGGTAAATTTTTGACCCAGAGCACCTAATATAAGGGAGGGGGCCCTCTGACGATAATAGGGGGAGGGGGGCGCCCCTCTGCCTCTTGTATCCGGACCTGTACCATGCCCTGATAGGAAATCGAATTTCAAAAAATATGTTTTTTTGGCAACTTAAATTTTTTTAGAAGTTATTAAAAAAATAAAACATGAAGCAATATAAAACATTATTCACTTTAATTGCAAAAGTTAAAATAAATGAGATACAAAACATCAACAATGTATTCTTTAAAATCAAATTGGAAATTTAAATATTCATAAAATTATTTTTATATTTATTTTTAATATTAAAATATTTACAATTAATTGAAATCAATACATGTAAAAGTTAAATTTACTGTCCGATTTTGGCAAACAAATGTATATGACAAAAATATAAAAAATAAAGTTACTAGTGAAAATCCCTCATGTTGACCCATACAGTTAAAACCTCATAAGATAATCTTTAATAGGTCCATGGTTTTTATATAAAAAAATATCGTAGGAATCACTGCAAAAAAAGCTCTTTCATATTTTAAACTGCATATGTGTAAACCATGAATGCTTTGCCAAGGTGTTTCAGGCTATATTGGAAGACACATACCACCCACTTCATACCTACATTGTAACCACCATTATTGTAAGAAAAGCGAAAGAGCAGAGGTGGTAAATGTGTATATGGAACGTTTCAAGTACCTATTCTGCCTAGTTGTTATACATAATTATTCTAATTAATTAATACAAAAAGTATTTAAGTTAACTCTTTTTGTATATTGAGGCGTTATTATTGTTCATATAATACAGTACCTTTATTACAATAGTTAATGCAGTCATAAAGAGCAATGCAAATTCCAAAATTTTGGACAATTCTCTAAAATCTCTATCTGAATCTGTAAAGCACACAAAAACTTAATAATTGCATAACCAATACTTGGGATATAGAGCTTCTAATGGTTTGGGATTTTTAGGACTTAGATTGGTAAAAGCACATGTACGAAGGAAAAAACAAATATTGTCTCTTGAAAATTTAGTACCTTACAGAAATGTTTACTATAAAACAATAGAAACTATTTATATTCATAGTACAACATTCTCATTTACAAACCTTCTATTTTACAAACACCTTTCATCCACAGATGTCATAAGAGCAATGGCCAATTACTAGTACATAATCCCACCAATGATTAGGTTAATATTGCTTACATTTTGTACATTACCTTTCTCATTAAAAAAGCAAGTTTATTTTTTAAACATCTCATTTAAAATTTTCTAATTTACAAAAAAAAAAAACATCATAGACATGTGGTATGTAAATGAGGTTGACCGTAATGACATTTTAAAAAACATATTGGTATAAAATTTTGTTTAATTTTGTCACATTTATATAATTTAGGCCCATAATGGAGAAATTCAAATTTGTTTCCACAAGGCTTTAAAATAAATTTAGACTTGATATAATATTCAATGGGGTAGGCCTGTTATCAAAAAGTGTTATTTTGTTTGAAAACAATAGTTGGTGGGCTTATAACCGAGTGTGTGGTTATACCCTGATATCAAAATTGTAGTACAGTATTGACACAAGTCTGAGTCTACCCTGAGAATGGGCTTATTTCCACATTTATATAATTTAGGCCCATAATGGAGAAATTCAAATTTGTTTCCACAAGGCTTTAAAATAAATTTAGACTCGATATAATATTCAATGGGGTAGGCCTGTTATCAAAAACTGTTATTTTTTTTGAAAACAATAGTTGGTGGGCTTATAACCGAGTGGGAGTTTATACCCTGATATCAAAATTGTAGTACAGAATTGAAACAAGTCTGAGTCTACCCTAACTGAGAATGGGCTTATTTCCAAGTCATTAAGGTAACATGAGACAAAAACATTTGAAGTTCATCCCAGAAGACATGTAAAAAACCTTATTTACATTCAATGCTAAAATCCAAAATGTGCACTAATCAAGAAAGTATAATGCATACTACAAGCAAATGAGATACACGCTATGGTGACAGGATTCAATATTTCAACATATATAATGTCATCATCAAAAATTATGTTATCATCAGGAATTATCATTCCTGATGATGACATAATTTATGTCGAATATTGAATCCTGTCACGATGGAATGTATCTTATTGTTTGGCATATTCATTATACTTTCTATGCTAACTTGCAGTAAATTTGGCTTGCATAGAATACAGTAGAGAATCTCAACGTTTTATACTTTTACTTCTTTGATGGTAGTCCAGCTTTTAAAATTGAAGACAGAAGAACCTTATCTTGTAAAGCAAACTCAACCTCTTTCTCTGCCAATTTCAAACAAATCTGTAGAAGAAAAAAATCATGAAATTAGACACACGAAACATAAATTTGTTTGATTATCTGACCCAAGGTTATCCAGATAATCAAAGGGTGGCTACAGGGAATCATCCACCAGGCCGACCCAACCTGAGACAGTTTGGCCAAATTAAATTAGATGCACTGGCTCTTGATCTTCGCGGGATCTGGAACCTCAATGAAAGACCGAGATGAAGGCGAACTACCAAAGGCACAACTCCTCTAGCATAAGTATTTAACAAGTAAACATAAGTAATGTTCTCGTTTCATTTAAGAAATGTGTTCTCCATGCACAGGATTTATTTTATATTTGTCTAATTTTAGCATAACTAAATGCATTTTTTGCAACTTTCGGGAATGAGTTTAGCCACAAAGATAAACATTACATTTTTATAACTTCCTTATGTACAACGCACTGTAAGGAACAACCCAGCAGATAAAACTGAAACCTTTACAAGCATAAATAGAAGACAGCACATAATGGATTCCCTAAAAATGGATAATTATTTACAACATTTTAAATACAAACAGGATAAATCAAAATACCTTTGTGAGTCTTGTCTCTTTAGATTTCTTTAGACCAATCACACCTCTTGTTTCAATAAGATGACAAAGAGACAAGAATTCTGATTGGTCGACTGGTGGTACCTGTCGGCTATTGCACACTTTGCTGTATGTTTCATGTAACTGTTAAAAAAGGATAAAGGATAAGTTACATATGGCCCACATTATTATAATAGCTATTTTTTTTATAAACTACGAAAGTCATATTTCTGATACACAAGTTAGGAAAAAAGTAAGTGGTCAAAGAGTAAAATTGAGATTTTGAGAATATTACAACACTAGAAAAAACGCTTGGTGTAAAGCACAGTCCAGACCATCAAATTTTGTTTGACATAAAACTTTTGATATCCCTATATGAGGTATTTCATGGCAAAACTGCTAAGCTGTAGCAAAATTGAAGATAATATTAAAGCGCTATTACACTTGTGTATAAGCTTTAAAATGATGGGTCAATTATCAGAATTAGAAATCTATAACCGAGGTTATGGAACGAAACACACAAAATTGTCATTGTATTTTTATATATTTCCTGTTGTTTATTTGTTACTTTTTCTCAATAACATACTGCGTGACAACTTGGTGGTTTTACCATGCCTTGCCTCGTATGGTCAATACATCATGACCATATATGGCAATATCATTACTATGGGTATTTCAAAGTTATTTTGTTACTGAGCTTAAATAAACTAAAGAAGGATACTTCTACTGAATACCTGCAGGGGTGGATTTAAGGGAGGGGGGACTCTTTCCCACCCTTTTGGAAAGTAAAATATACCAATATTATTAACATTGTCCATAAAATTAAAATATTCAATAAGAATTGATCCCTTAACATGCCTCTAAGGCCATTTTCGGACATCTAAAGACCAAAAATTTCCCAGGGGAGCATGCTCCAGGACCCCCTAAACTTTAAGACTCTCTATCAGCTCCACCTTCCGGTCCCCTTTTACAAAATTCTGCATCCGCCCGTCACCTGATGACCTTTAACAGCAGAGCTTATAAACTATCCATGTAAACAAACTACAAATGAATCTATAGTTTTTGACTAAAATGATTGATTTAGGATAATGGTAAATTAAGATTTGTTGGCCTCATGGCCAGCACATGGTCACTGTCTACATATCAGGGAGGTTAGTCTAGTTTGTTAAGTTTTGTAACTACAGTGGTTTTTAAATATACAAGAATCTATAAATATTGGTTAATTTTTAACACCATGTTCAGTTAAAATTTATGTTTAAATGTTCATATTTTACCATTTTTAATTAAATTTAGAATTATGTAAAATTGAGGGTTCATAAAATTTAGGTATGTAAAATCGAGGTTCCACTGTACAAACAAATTAAGTATCTCACTTTTCCTAATGTGACATCCTTCATTTTACTGTGTTTCACAAGTAACAGGAGAGTACAAACTGCTAACTTCTGTTGTAGAGGAAAAGCATTGTGCTGAGCCGAACTGCGAGATAAACACGAGTCATACGCGTCCGAGATGACGTTAGAAATATGCACTAGACCGACTTTCTTTGTAACAGAGGAAGGTGTTGAAGACTTGCTTGGAGATGTCGAGCCTGTCGTTACAGGTTTTAATAATGTTTGTGATCTGACATCTGCTGAAACTATATCAACTGCCCTCCTGAAAAAAATGAATATGTTGTAGGTTAATTAAATATAATTGATTAATGTAAATCTTTCAGAAATAAACCCATGGGTCTTCTTTTTGAGATATTATAATAACAATACTGTACTGATAATGATAGTGATAAAGATAATAATATGTTTCTTGATAGAGTACATTATAATCAAATCTCAGTGCGCTCAAATACATAGTATAAAAAAACAAAATTTAATTAAAATTATGTTTTTCCAAGAGATTTTTAAAAATGTTAAATGAATTTTGCCTCTATTTTAAACGTGGTGAGGGGATTCAAAAATTTTGTGGCACAAAGAGCAAAAAAAAAGCAACCATATTTGGTGTGGGATGTTGTAGGTTTCAGAGGTATGCAAGAGGATAATCAAAGTTAATGATTAATCTGGTATTGAGAAATAAGTTCAGATAAAACAATTTAATCTTCAGCAGTTTGTATCTTTTTATATCAGCAATAATGTTTTCATCTGTCAATTTGAAAAGAATTCCCCCTTTAATTGGCAAAAGTCATCTTGAATAGAGATGTATGTCATAAAGAAGCTAATAATAATAAACCCACTCAAGGGTCTTAAAAACAGAATAGGCCCATTAGCTGCTTTTTGAAGCTTTACGGTATGTGGTGGGTTTCAATAAATAAATATTCCATGATGACATATTTGATTTAAGAATAGTAAGAAACAGTGGCGGCGCTAGGGGACTAAGCCCCCACCCCACCCCCCGACAAGCACCCAACCACACAAAAAGCGCCTAAAAATCAAGCAAAATACAGAATAGCTCTTTTTTGGTTTATGTTTTTTTGCTTGTCAAATTAAAAACCGGGGACACGCCCACCCCAACCTAGCTCAACCTGTTATGGGTGCACTTCCTGTCGGGGGTTATTCCCTGCCGTCGGGGGCTGCTGCTGGCGCCGCCACTGGTAAGAAATGTCAGTATTTTCAAAGAAGCCAACTTACCTGCAAACATCCAATGCTTTTCTGATGTCACCTGCAATTGAAGAAACTTTACGTGCACAAAACTGAATTGCGGCGCCCTCAAACACAGCCTCACTTGATTCTGTCTGTAACAATACATTTTCAAATAAAATTTTGTCAGTACAATTCACCTATGTCAGCAATGCAAGTCTTGTTGACCTTTCCGAGGATAGCTAAACATTCCTAGTTGAAATATTATTGTAACATACATTAAATGTAATTCAAACACAGTAGTGTCATTTTAACCCGACGGGCATCAGAAAATCCAACTGTAATGACTTTTCCACCAGCTAAGATTTGTCTTATAAAATTTATAGAATCTCTAAGTCTATACTTTGCACATTTAAGCAAGTTTGAAACCATCAAAGTCATTTATGGCCAATATTCTTGACAGTCAATTTCTATGAGTACCTTCGGGTGGCATTTAGCTCGGTTGGTTTAGCTATTGGAAATTACTGTACTGGGCGCTAAACTGCGACTTGTTGGCCCATAGTAGGGTCAAAATACAAGTTACCAGCGCACTGTCTTTTAGAGGAGACGTTAAGCCGTTTGTCCAGTGTACAACATGGCTCATGTGTATGTTAAAGAATGCAGTGCACTCTTCAAAAAAGAGCAGAGGACTTTCTCCCGGTGTACTTCTCAATCACCACCAAAAGGTTCCCCACTGGAATTAAGTCCACTTTAGACTTTTGTGGGTTATACTTGGTGTTCTACAACACCGAATAAATCAAAGTAAAGAATAAAAAAAAAAATGATCAATGGCATATACAGAATCCTTATAGAGTGATAATGCATTTATTAGGTAAAGAAAGGTAAATTATACATCCACTCTCCCCTTATCTGCAGATTGAATCCCTTCACTATAATTATTTCCCTCCTATTTTCAAATACACCCATGCATACACCTTTGATGCAAACTAACCTTCTACTAATATACAGTTAGCCCTAGCATTGTTTCTGTTTGAAAAGGTTCAGAAAACAATAGGCCATTGCTTGAAGTGGTCAATTTTAACCCTGGTTAGTTTTTTTTTTTTTAAAGTTTATCTAGTGATGATTCAATTTGAATTGGAATTGGCACAATATAAATGTCTAATAATAATTATTATCATCATTATTATTATTATCTATGTCACAAGTGTTTAAGAAATGTCATATTGGCTATAATAATATTCATTTGTTTTACATCAAACAGCAAGTAGCTTGCCACACAGGATAGATCTGCTATACCATGCTTATAAACTAAGACTCATTACCAGGCTTAAGCAGTGCCTTAATCAGTCCTGAGAATAAATCTAGTGCTTGGTCAAGATTTAACCCAGGACATTAGGATTGATAAGCAAGCACCAGGGGTGGATCCAGGATCCACCGTTAGGCAACTGCGTTTTGACGATAATAGAGGGCGCTCGCCAGCTGGGCACCCCCACCCCCCAATCCGCATGTGCACATTAAAATCCAAGCTACAATGTAGTACTCAAAGGTTCATTGTTGTCTGCCATATTACAAGGATTACAACATGTTTAACTACAAAAAAATGTAGACTATGTATTACATTTTCAATTAATTTACATGCAAACATTTTTACAGTTACAATACTAAATTTGAGTAAAAATCGTAAATACCTCTTTAAGTCTATCTGATAGAATAGTGACAATTTGATCCTTGCTATAAGGTGCAAAGTTCATAACTTCTGGTCTGCAATTTACACGAGACTGAAGTCTTGGCAAGATACGATCCGTTAAATCTAGAGCATTAGCAATTCCTATTAATACTGCTCTTGATTTTGAAAATGACGGCCATTCGAACATTGTATAAAGCACTTCTTGGTTTTTGCTGTCTAGGTAATCGATCTCATCCAAAACCATTAAGCTAAATAAAAAAAAACATGGAATAATAAATGACTTGAGAATTTCATCCTTACATAAGTGGTACTGGTACAGACAATTATAATGCGTCTCTCAGGGATGTTCAAGAGTGGGTGGCAACAAAGTAAGGATGGGTGGTAGATCATTAAAAAACCCAGTATTTTTACCTTTTTCAGAGGCTTAATGTGGGTGGCAGGTTGAAGTTAGGCTGAGTGGAAGGCTTTAAGTTTGAGGGTGGGTGGAACATTTTTAGGGTGGGCTACCCTGCCCATCTCTGCCCAGCATAATTACATTCCTGGTCTGTACTGTACAGTACCTTATGGATATGAAACACAGGCCATATCAATTCATATGGGAAATCTCTAGCAGCACCTGCTCTACCATAACACTCATAAAAAAATCACTGTACCACAATAATCAAAAAACAAACATTTTTTTTTTTAATTCCAAAGTTTGATAGCATAACAAAAACAAGAGAAACGACCAATTCACAGAAGTAAATGTTTCTTTTGAAACTTGAAACTTAAAATCCTTACTAAGGAGCTTCTGAGAGATATTTTGAACATTAAAATTATTAATTTTGGTACAATAAAATGAACTGAAGAAGCATCTGGTCTCTCGAGTAGCTCCAGAAACCTTTAAATGTTTAAATAAACACATCTTTGGAGGCTTCAGTTCAGCAATTACTGTATTTGAGATTGGTGCTTATTTAAGAGCCAAAAAATCACGATACACAGTACTAAAGTATCTCAGTAGGATTACCTCGCCTTTAAATAATGTTTATAAAAATGCGTCTATCTCACCATTATGTTATCTATTAATTTTATAAAAAATAAACAAAATGTACTGTTTGAAAGGTGTTAAATTTAAGACACTATAATGTATACTCCAAGCAATGAGATACACACCATCATGACAGGATTCAAGAATTCGACATAAATTATAAATAAAGCCCCGGGTCCTGATGGAATCCAATCATGGATCCTGAAAGAGTGTGCTGATATTTTAACTGGCCCAATTTGTGCCATTGCCAACGCCAGCTTGAAAGAGGGGCATGTGCTGACCTTGTCCCCATTCCAAAGATATCTCCTTCAAAAAAAAGTGAAAACAACCTACGTCCTATTGCACTAACTCCTGTCATGGCGAAGGTTGTTGAAAGTTTAATTGGCGAAATGGTGTGGTCACAGGCCAAGGATAAAATACACCTTAATCAATTTGGTTGTATGAAAGGGGTGTCAACTGTTGATGCACTAGTAATGTTTCTTAAT
>JAOTQE010125779.1:0-12384 GCA_025631205.1 Nesometra sesokonis
AGTAGCGCTACAACTCTTATTGAAAAACAATGGCATGCTGTACATCTGACCTGTGGGAAAATAGTTTTATTGTCAGTTTTTTTTTTCCGGATGTTGCCTAGTGTAGTGCTTGGTTACTAAGGAACACCAGGGGCGCGTCCCACTGGAAGTGCGTACTTAGGACGCGCCCCAGTTAACATGAATGGAATGCAAAGAACATCACTTGAATTACTGAGCTCGAATCTAAGACATTATATTATTCCACTGTGTGTATATACCAGTATTGCTTAATAAGGTATGTATACTTTGTTATGTTTCTTAATAGTAGTTTAAGTCTAAAGAAGCCCTAGCAAGGTTCTCTTTACTAGGCCTAGACTACAAAAAAAAATAATGAGGTTTTATTTCTTTAAATTATTTTGAATTTATGCACCAGTTCTACTAGCTAGAATTTAGAAAGTTATTGGGGAGGAGGGGATTTCATTTTTAAGAAGACCATGAGTATGAAACATGGGCTTCCCAAATAATAAATGGACACCAAGATTTATTTATTTAGGCCTATTATTTTATTTAAGAATTAAATTGGGCCTTCTCAGTCCTAGGCCTTGCCTGTTTCCAATTAACAATGATTATACTACAAGACAGCTATGCTAGACATGGCTAGCCAAGCCTAGGTCTAGGCTCTTTCACAGCCCAAACCGTAGGCTAGGCCCAGGCGCCACACGGCGATAGTCCATAAAATGAGTTGACTTTAAATCTCAATTGTAAAACTCAAAAGTCGGGTGCAGTTGTAATTTTTGTACGGAATTAAGTAGAAACCCCTAATTAATCGATTAAATGTATTGCTAAAATAAATAGCACTCTGGAACAATAGTGCTACTAATCATAAAATTGTAAACATTTACTTATCGAAAATTAACGAAAACATCAACCCTCTTCGGAGGTCTTGAGACTATCGCTTGCCGACAACTGCTTTCAGATTTTTTTCTTGAAGTTTTGTGACGTACACGATCTTTAATATATAAGGAACTGATTTCACCTAATATGGTTGTGGTCCCACCCTCTTTTTGTATATTAAACAGTAAATATATGACGTGTCTCCAATGAACCAGAAACCGCGCGAAATATAAGAAGACTTATAACAACAGAGGGCGTCACAAAACGATGACGTCAGCGGGTGTGCGATAATTTGCAATAAACCGTCAATACGCGCAACGCGGCTTTCCTACTGAAATAGCATTTCGGTCATTTGTGGACAAACCTTTTCATTACAGCTAATAGGAACATACATGTTGTGAACAATTTAAGATTAAAATCAAGTTTCTACAACCAGTGATTACCGAGATATAAGGGTTCAAATCAACAGGCGGCCAATTTGAAAAACGCCCTCAAACAAGACTTTCCACAGCTCCGATTTTCCGTGACTTTTAGTATGTTATATTACACTGTATTTTGAGTCATACAAACCTGGAATTGTTTCTTTTGCAATAAGTGGTGGGTCTTATGGTAGATTTCAGTAGGTCTACTAGCCTATAACTAGTATAAACGGGGTTCTAAAAAAATTACCCCCCGAGTTGTATGGCCGAGCGGTTAAAACAGGGACACCGTGAATCATGCATACATAACAGCAAGGGTTCGAGGCTCGCTCGCACCATGGTTCTGGTGGTGAAACAAGTCTTCTCGGACAAGGAATATAAACCGTAGGCCCAGTGTACAAAAACGGCTCTTGTGCACCATAAAGAACCCAGTACATCTTTCGAGACGAGTAGGGGTTACCCCGGTGTACTGGTCCATACCCAAGCCCTGCCGTGGACAGAAGGATGTACGCTAATATAGTAGCTGCATAGGACATGAAGTGGCCCTCATGGGAGTAGCAAGATATTGACTGTGCAAAATCAAGTCCACTGCGCCTTTGATAATTCGATTTGAATTGAATTGGCGCAATATAAATGTCTAAATATTAAATACTATATTATTATATTACATCAACGTCATTTACTGATTGACTACTTAGCCGAAAAAAATATTATTATAACCAGAAAATTTACATGATATTCTGTTTAACTTTTATTTAGTGTTTACTGTCATCTAATTCAACTTATCCGATGTTTTTTTCATTGCAATTTTTAATATTTTATTTAATTTTAATAGAATATAATATTTAATATTGTATATTTAGAAGTTTCTAATAAATTACCAAGTTAATTTATATCTGATATCTTAAAAAACAATATACACACATTTAATAACTTTGTTTACTTATAGGTAGCACAAAATTTGCTGAGGTGTTTGCAATATTCATTGAGCATCTATACTTCCCTGGTAATGTATATTTGAGTATTTTTGTTGGTGTGGTATTAAGTTAGACAAACATTAGTGAGGTTTCGCAGCTTTACGAAATACGAAAACGAAAACGGATACATCATAAATTCGTGTAACGTTTGAATGGAAGACCTTGAATATATGTTACATTTGGTGAATATTTTATGACGATCATCAACGATTCGTAGGTGGAAAATTTGATATATTTTTGAACCAATTTAGCAACTTAGAAAAATGGACGTGTGACGTATCCGTTTTCGTTTTCGTATTTCGTAAATTTGCGAAACCTCACTAATATCATCTTTCGCACGAAGATGGTAAAATGACCAAATTTGTTTTCGTAGCCATGATAGATCTGATTATGTCTGATGTTTGAATTGAATTTAAATCTTGTTTCTCTTGGTTAATAATAATAAAAAAAATAAGATTAATTGAGCACACATCTCGGACCACTAAAATGCTCAAGGCGCTTTTGAAAACCATGACAATGCGTATCTTTTAAATCTAAGGCTACTAGAAAAATGACCAAACCCACATCACTGCTTCCTTTTACCTGCAAGGACCGGCTAGTACATAACTAAACAAAATTTATTTAAGAACCAAAATTAAATTAATTGACCAGAAAGCTCATTTGCAAGAGCATCAAACTTTTGAGTCAATATTTGCAATCGTTTACAAGGTTTATAAATTCCAGTCCCTCAATTTTAGAATATTTGCCCATTCGTGAAAAAAGGATAATCAATTAGTTAAGCAAACGGACAAAATAGAATTCAACATTTCAGTTACTGTCATTTCTTGATAGTTTCAATAGTCATATATACACGCATTGACTTTATATATAATCTGTAATATAATATATGTTTTGAGCATATGGAAACGTTTTATCATTTGCTTTTCAAGTTTGCCTTAACCACTGGAGAAAACTCGAAGTTTTAGAGAAAATTACATTTTTAAGTATTACATTTATGATTTTTATGTAATGGCCCAAACGGATTATGTTGTAAAGATTAATATTTTACCTATCTGTAATGAATAATTTGAAAAATCGCCTACAGTTAAAAAATCGAAAAACTTAGATTTGTAACAGCTCCTTGGGGTCGATTTGGCGGTTTCAAGCTTGGTTAGTACTCCCTCACTTGTAAAATATTTCTTTATTCGTGCTGGCCCAAACGGATTCGTGGAGGGAATTGAATGAGCTTACATCGGATATAAAACATGGTATGATTAGTTGGATAGTTTTATCAGCAAAATATAAAATATAAAATATATCCAATTAAAAATCCCTGTTATCGACTATAGAAATGAACTACATACCAAGCAGAGTGATGTGATAGCAAAAATGATAAAAAACCTTTGAAAATGTTTCCATATTATGAATTTGACACCAAAATCCTAAAAATGATACGTGTTGTAAGAATAGAATAACATTTTCATAAATATGTCCAACAACATTTTTTAATTGCCGACATCTCTTCAACTTTTTTTGGTGATCTCTCGTACACTTATAGTTTCCACCAAAATGTCTGTTAATAGCGGGTTGTTACTCTGCCCACAAAAACAAGAGTTTTCCCCGTAATTTTGTTTTATTTTCAACTTATTATTGAGAATGACAGTATGCATACATATAATGAAAATCTAATCGTTTTTTTTTTTAAATTCACATTTCAGTTCCTTCATTGGTATCAACTAATTTAGTCTATACACAAGAAACGCCGAACCTTTACACTTTAACCAGAGGTATTTCCGAAGGACCACAATTTAGATCAATTGTCACACAAACATCAGATTTTTTAAATGTACTAGAAACAATCAACGAAATGTCATCTACTGCTTATTTCATAATGGTTGCAAATACAAGATTTCCAGTCATAATAGTTGACGATCAAGATGATATTCCTAAAAATTTTACGACTTACTCAATATTTTATGAACCAAACACAGATACTATAAGCAACAGTTCGTTACAAAGAGTTTATTCTGCAGTTTTGTTTAATACAGACAACTTAATATCATACATTGGTAGAAGAAACCCAGAAAGCCTCACATGTTTCTTCTTTACTGGTGTTACCGATCCTGCACAGTTCCATTTTAAATATACGCCAGTATGGATAGAAATTGATCGGGTTCTCTTGGATTATTTCTTAAGGTTTCGAGATCTCAATATATATCTGTTGAGCTTATGCAACATTGTTTTGGAAAATGATATAGATGGTTAATGGTTTGCGTGGATTAACTTTAGACGAGCTTGAGCTGGTTTTTCAAAGTCGTAAAGCAGTTTTTTAACTTCAGGCTAGTAAACATTATTTCAATGAGATGAACCTTTTAGATGGTGATTTGTATACCTTACTAGACATTGTGTCGTTAGCGCCAGAATTAAATGACGAAGGGGTGGAAAAGTGCACACCAGATGTAGTTTACAACCTTATTTATTTGATAGTAGTTCGCAAGAGGAAGATACATTAAAGTTTGTTGATCCTGTCGGAAATCTAAACGTTGCTATAACCTTTCTCCGTGATTTAATAGACACCACGGATATTTTGTATCCTACTGCAGTGTTCCAGACTATGTCGCGTTGCGTTCTAGACGATGCGTATACCAATTATAGTATTACGGTCAAAGATTTTTTATCGGACCTTTATGAATATCTGGAACCATCTAGCTCTCTGTCCGTGCCTCTCCCAGACGACTTTGATGAAGAATTCTATCGGGCATTTTTCAACATTGTTATTGGACGTGATGCAACTTTAAACGATAAAAAGCTTGTCGCGGAGCCTTTTGAGACTGACCAACCAGAATATATCGATGGACAGTTTCGACAAGGTTACATCGAAACTTGCCATATTAACTGGGATAAGTTAGTTGAATTTTGGGCGTTTAGAAGCCCTTATTTTCATGATATTTCGGCGTATAAAGGAGGATGGGACATTTGGAGTGAATGGTCGGCTTGTTTCTTAAAGTGTGGTGGCGGTATTCAGACGCGTAGTCGAGAATGTCTTGATGATATCAATGACTGTACTGGTGATCCCGTTCATACAGGAGCATGCAATACATTGCGTTGTGACATTAACATCAACAAAGAAAGTAAGTGAAACTATAATATAATTAACAATACTATTTTTATTTTGGAATTTTCTTTCAAATTAAACCATACAAAGTAGACTTACTTTTTCTACGTTTCGGTTACTGGAATCTGTAACCTTGTTCACTCAAGTGACGTGTGGATCTGGCGTCGTCACAGTTCGTGTCTCGGTGTTGTCTAGCGCCACCAATTTTTTCAGCTTTTCTCTGGAGTTTGGCCCTCTATTACCCAAAATTCTAGTAAGCGGACACCTCTCGTAAGCAGACACTTTAAGCGAACCGAGGTGTCTACTTGCAAGAGGTTCAACTGTAGTAGCAACATTCTCGTTTGCTTGTGTTTTTAAATTTCTGCTGTTGGATTCTAAGTTGAGGTAATTTGTATGGATATAAGCAGTATTAATGTTTTATACTTTTCATTAATAATTTCTATTGAAAAATATAAAGTGTAGTTGTTAAGGCTTGTTTGCTTTTTAAATAGAAATATGACTTCTGAAGTAATTATCATATTTACGAATCCTTGTTTTTTAAGCAGATTTTGCAACACAAGTCGTCTTCGTTAATTCAACGTTGACCTCTACTGAAGCTACACAGTATTGCAATGATATAGGAGGTTTTTGCCTAACATTGATGACTTGGATCTAAAGATCTTCCTTCTGGATCATATGAATAATATTGAAATCGCCTATATTGGTAAATATTGCAATATTTTTAGCCTATATATATACCTGCCAACTTTTTGGGAGACCAATGCACGAGGTCAGGTACCAGATTATTATTTTTACGTCTTTAAAGTGTTATTGTATGCAGCAACCTGTATATTTTATCAAATATTTTACTGTAGTTTGTCAATTTTCATGACAATTGTAATCATTTATGACCTTCGCGTCATTAAGTAGGCCTATATGGTCCGATTTAATTTGTTTTTACGAATTCTTTTAAACTTAGTCTTAATCATACAATTTTATGGTTTCTGAACGAATAGGGAATCAAATTATGAGAATCAATTTTCCGGCTTCATTTGGCTTAGCTCTGCCACAGTTATGGCTATGTCCCTTCACAATGACTGGCAATTATCTCATCTCCGTTTTCATGCTAAGACTTACCGTTTTTTCCATTTTAGCCTTCCCCACTCCCTTTTACTTACAATTTAAAAATAAACCACCATTTTGCCTTCCCTCTTATATAAAACTTGTAAAGAAATCATAGTCAAAATGTTAATTCCATGTTGGATAATATTGTAGTATATAAATGTTTGTGTATTTCATGTTAATTATTGTCTCAATGGCATCTACAGCTAATAAAAGTTGAATTTGTAAAATAGCACATTATATAACTAGTCTTCATGTAATTTACTAGAGGCGGTGTATGTGCTTGGTACTATTGAAGACGAAGTTATTTCTCCAGATGCGTGTACTATTTTATGGCAAGTTTCTTTTTGTTTTGATTGATTTATTTTCAGAATTTTAATAAAGTTAAACTTATAAACTTACAGATTGTAATTAATTAACTCAATGTAATTAATGTTATCAAATTAAACGGAATGTGTAAGTAATGTATAATATGTAAGTTATTAAATGACGTTATTCCAAAGATTTTTTCCTAAGCAATATAGGCATATTTCCTTGAAATATTGTCATTTGGACATGAAAAAAGTTACTCCTATAGCACGAAAAATCAGAACGAATAGAGATCGGTACATTTAAAAATAGCTTAATGTTTTTTTACCAAGAGGATTGCCTAAAAGTTAACAGTTTTTTAAAGATTTGTTTAAAAATTGTGTTATTGTTGTTGTGTAATTATTATTTTATGCGAAAGGTCATAGTTTTAATACGTTTTTAATTTCTTTATTCAAGGTTTTGTTTGCTATTTTTCAAAAAAACAATACAAATTTTAATTTGACATTATCCACTTAAGTAAAAAAAAACTTGTTACTCCCAAAACCTTTCCTCCTCTAAGTATTTTATTCACTTGATCACACTTATTTACAGGTTTGATGGAAACGTGACTGCAAGTTTTGATTGTTCGACAAAGACATTTTTCTGTCAGAGTGGTATGTTGGATTATATTTTTTTAATGATCTTCTGGAATGAGTTGAATATCATGAAATTCTTTCAGTACTTGCGTTTGCGACAGCCTTTTTATTCGAATAGTGGATAAACAGCCGTATAGCTGTTTTATTGCTATTCTATTTGTCACTTTAAGAATGCTTGTTGATTTGTAACTATTCGGTGTGCAGCGTACAAAGAAAATCCACAAAATTCTTAAGTGGAATTAGTTCCAGCAGCTAAGTACTATTAGATAAGAAATTTTTGTATTTATTTAATATTCTAATCACATCCAAAATCTTTTGATTTTTATACACTGCAGATTTCGTAATCGTTTTTAAAGTTGAGGCTGGTTCCGGAGTGAATGTTTATGACTTGTGGACAAGGTCTGAAACAGTTGGTGACACAGCGGGTTCAGAGGCTTCAAGTATTCTCTCAACTGAAACATATAAAACCAATACGTCGAAGATTGGGAGACAGATATACTGATTGAAGAGGTAAGGATACAGTCAGGAGTTGAATTAAGCAGAACTTACTGCTCATTAGGATGTAGTTGGAAAACATCATCTTCTATTAGTGGCAGGTTAAAGTCAAATGTCTTTCTGAATTACACATGAGCCAACACCTAGCGTTAGTAGTATATAATTTCACACACTCCCACCAAAAATAATGTTTTAAGATTTTAATTATTTAAGTTTTAATATCTAGTGTGCAGTAGTCCAAGAAAGACAAGTTTTAATTTCTTTGCATTTTTTTGTAAAATTACTTTGAACCAAATTTTATTGAAAACGCCGATTCGGAATCACAAGAGATTTCAAGAAACAGTTGAACCTCCATGTGCGGACACTTTTTAAGCGGACACCTCCCATAACGTACATGAATATAAAAGCTCGTTTGTTTTTCCTATCTAATTAGTGAATTTAGTACCTTTCGTAAGCCGCCACCTCCCATAAGCGTCCGCAGACAGGTTTATAATAGCTTCAACTGTAGTAGCAGGTTTGCAAACGAGAAATAACAAAGTCAAGTGGATACTGGTAATGTAAGGGTATTTATGTGTCCCTTGTGGTTATAAAACTAACCCACATATCACTGTACGGGAAGCTCTAACAGTAAAATAACAGTATAACTGACGGAAATCACATTACCACAGAATTATAAAAAGCAATTAAACAAGAGAAACTCATACAAAGACAAGATAGCAATCATAGAATTAAGCAAACAAGTGAATCTTGAGTCGTTTGAAAATTGCAATAAGATTTTTTAAAATACGATTCAATCATTTAAGGTCAGAATAATGCTTCTTGACGATGACCTGAAGTCAGTGTGGCAGATGACCTTTAATGGGAGTCTTACGGACAAGATCGATTGGTTCTCCGAAGAGAAAGTTCTAACTACACACTATACAGATTTTGAAGATACTAGAAAAACATTCTTCAGTTTTCAAGGGTTAGTCAATTTCTGTTCTTCAAGCAAAGTATATGAAACCGCCTGAGATATTATCTTGTTTGATCAGCCTAGACGCTATTACACTTATGAAAATTACATAACAACCTCCTTTTGTATTTTGGTTTTCCAAATGAAATAACAGAAATTTAAAATGAAAAAAAAAAATTTCGGAAAATACAAAATACAAAAAAGCGAGTTTTAGTTGCTAACCTGTATATTTTTTCATTTACGGGCACGGATTTACCTGTTTATAAATTCCATCTGAAGTTGGTGGCAAAAAACATCTAGGATCTGTTCATTTTGATGTTAAGCCTACTTTGCTCATGTTGGTTGTGGGAGATGCAATTTGGTCCCGCGGTCCATACATTATAAAACAGGTCTGGTACTGCCCATTTATTAGAAATAATTTGCCTTCGTTTATACCTCAACAACCTATATATTTTAATTTCTATTTTGCAATTGTGGCCCAGTCGTACTATCCTCAAATTTAAATCACGCATTCACTTTTAAAATAGTGGTTCATAATGTATTGTTTTATATGGAGCCTTCGTTTAACTGAATTCTTTGATTTCAAAAGGTTCTCGTGGTAGTTTTTGCAAATCTGCTTCTAAAGACCCATTGGCAACCCATACAGGTTCTAAAGATCCATTTGCGAATCCGAAAAATGTATAAAGTTTTAATAAGATTTCCATATACAAGACAACAAATAACCCGTTTTCACCTTATTTTTTTAGAGTGCACCCATCAATTAATTGTTACCTACTAATAAACCTTCTATAAAATTTTCCTTCAACATAAAACAATATCTTTCTAACAGAAATAGAAGAGCAGAAAGACGCTTTTTTATTAACCAAAATTACCAAGGATGTTATGTGGATTCCGGTTGGTTGCTGGTTCTTGATAACGAGGAAAGTTACTGTGAATGGGAAGAAGATGTGACATCATCTCCACAATTTGTCTACAGTAGCGGTGAAACACACAAAATCTGGGCAGGTAAGCAAACATCGTCTCTCTCGCTTAGTCTCTCCCCATCCCCTGCCTCTCCTATACTAGACGAGTAGGAAATTACCCCGATGTTCTGGCACTATTTCCTGTCGTTGATAGAACAGTAGATTTTTATCCCAACGAAGTTGGTGAGGTTATGTTTCAGTCGTGTTGTTGTGTGTAGTGTGTGTTTGACTGTTCGCAACATAACTTAAAAATAAATGGAAAGATTCTGACGAAATTTTCAGGAAAGTTTGAAAATGACCCAAGGAATACTTAAATTTTGGCGAAGATCCGTGGTCGCATTCGTCTGTGGGGGCCTCAGAAAAAAAACACAAGATAAGGAGTCCAGTTTACGATCTGTAGAGGAGCTTTACGCTACATTGATTGATTGATTGACCAGATCACGGTAGAGTGGTTATCCGTATTGTAAAACAACCAATCGCCGCTGTACAGTACCTTAACACACTTACTTTACAATCTAAAGTTCCACCTTTAACCGAATTCCCAAAAGTGATAATACTATGTTTGTGGTTTTCTGTATTGTACAAAAACCAATCTGTACTGTACCTTGGTGGTCAAACACTCCTGCCTTTCACTCTAAAATCCGTAAAAAAGGCAGTGTGTACAGAAATTGTAAACAGTATAAGCTGTATTCGCGAGAGGTGGTTTGCGTTCTCCGAGTCCTTGTTATCATTTTTGCTGTTGCTGTGTTGTTGTTGTCATACTATCGTATTTTTTATATTTCAGAAAATGAAAACTATGCTCGGATGTTTGTTATTTCGCTTAAATTTAGAAATCAGCGTAAGTCTATTTTAAAGTTTCATATTAGAAAGACATTAGAGAAAATAATAATAGCCGATTTTGTTTTCTTTCGGTGAATGTCAATCATTTGTTAACTAACAAGACAGTGTATAACTTCTTCCGCTATTTCGCCAGTAACACCACAAAGATAAACAAACAGAAAAGCATGACTGAAACTGTGAATGCGCCGTTTTTACACGCATGTAACAGTTTGTGCCTCTTCGTGATGTTGCTGACAATTTATCTAGCCACTTTTCTTGTCCAGTTCCCTGGTAAACCATACATAATTCTGTCCTGCTACAGTAAATTTTCTGTTTCAATAAACTTCTCTCGATGGTTTTTAACAAATTTTACTGTGTGTTGCGGAAATAGCTCTTTGAGAAGACTTCCATGAGTTGACTATCTGAATGAGAAACTGTGCTTTCGAATATGGATTTTTGGTTGTCGGTTATGTTTAAAGATTTGTGGCAGAGGCAAACCAAATGAGACACAAGTCGCAAATGCTAGTTTTCCACAATTAAATTTAAAAATAGTAATATTTCCAAATGTTATTTTATTAAAAAAAATGTACAGTTTCATACATTGAACTTTCATACTACCTTAACAATTTTCAGATATATGATAAAAAATGTTTTAAGATGCAATTTAAAATGACCTTGTTTGGCCAATGTATATTGATAAACAATTTTCAAATGCAGTTTTCTCAAAACTTACATTTTAAACGTTAGATTGTTCATAAATTTGCAAGAAACATCGTATGAAACTGATTTTTTTTTAATGTTAAAGATGATAATGTGTAATTTTATAATCTATTAAAAACTCAGTTTTCAATTGTCCGACTTATGTCTCATTTGGCTTGGCTCTGCCACATTTATTAAACAGGCGACAACAAAGAAATACTGTCAGTACAAGATGCACAGAAGCCAGAGTGGCTTGTGGCTTGTATGATTATATCGAACATCTGAATACCTGAGTGTGGTTATTCGGTCTTCTCTGATTCATTGTGACATCTGAACATTTTGAAAACTGATCAAAACTAATGAGGTGGTTTTTATTTTCAGCTACTCTTCCACGTAAACCATCAATCAGTGCTGTGGCTCAAACATACCAAGTTGCATCAATAACTCCACCTACAGGCGACCAAGAGATTAACTTTGCAGAATATGACTTAAATAGGGATCTACACGAATCGCAATTCACCAATATGGCTATGTCCTGTACGGTAATAAGCTTTATTTACTAAGTATAGTTTGTAATTATGGGGTGCCATACGCATCAAAAATCCATATTAAAATCAAAATGCAATTTACAAAAATCAATTTCTAATTTTTCAAAACGTATGTCAAATTCTCAAAATGTAGATCTACTTTCTCAATTTAATGAAGTTCTATTTGTGTTCGAGCACCACATTCGGAAGCAAAAAAACAATACAATTATGACCATGTATACAAAATTGGATTTCGAGCATCTCCCTTCAGCATCGAACTTAGTAACTATTTTGATAGCTAAAACCAATAATTCCACCATAAAGAATGTAAATAAAAAATAGGTATTACGTGTACATTCCCATTAGAGAGTTAGATCAATTTTACCCAACATTTTAAAAGAAATGTGGGGTAATTTTGAATTAAACGCCTCACTGGCTTATCACATTAAGGCTATGTTCAGATTCACGGCTTAAGCGGAGCTTAGTGTAAGCAAGGCGCAAGCTAATCTGCGGCGTAACGAC
>JAOTQE010125790.1:0-12384 GCA_025631205.1 Nesometra sesokonis
TAAGTTATTTTCCCAAATGCAAAAATCTCAAAATCGAAAAAAATCAAGTTACGTTGTTTTGCCACGGAACGGCCGCACATTACATTTTTTGCAATTTACGTTTTAGTATCACGTATTGTTTTATAATATGACTGATATTAACTTACCCATTAACCATGTTTTGTAAGTTTGTTCTTATTTTTATTTAATAAAGTGTTTGAAGAGGAATTTTAATTACACGTGATGTGTGGATTTGCTTACGATTTTTTAGTATCGATCACTCATGCGTGAATATATTTACGTTCAAATGTGTTTGATACCGTTAATTTCGTATAAAACTCCGCCCTCCTATCGACCAATATAAAAGTGTTCACAATGAGAAGTGACAACTACAGCAGGGTATTGTACATGTTCAGTTGAAATTTATTTAAACAGTAAAACAACTGTAGTGTATTGCACATGCTCTATTACAATTTATTCCAAAATCCATTAGTACAATAGAAAAACAATCAGATAGATCATGCACCGAATTATACCTTTGGTAGCACCATAGCATTTTAAAATTAGTCTTATCTAACAGCTAAACTATTCAAAAGTGTAATCATTAGGTGTATTTTTATGGAGTAACACAATGTGTGATTTATTAGCGCTTCTGTGAAGTTTTTGATAATTACGGTGATATAAATATAAAAAAAAAATCTACTGCCCCAGAAGCGATAGTAAATTACACATGTTGATAGCCCATAAAAAATGAACATAATGATTACAATTTTGGATAGTTTAACTGTTAGATAAGGCTAAAATTTTCTGCAATTTTTTATTGCCAAGTACTAGTGTAAATCTTTTAATTGTATTCATTTACTTCTAAAGAAAAATAACTAAAAGACATATCAGGTGTTATTACTGATTTAGGATCTTAGGATTAAATGCTGTTATTCCTTATTATTGATATTTTAGGGCAGCCATGTTCGACCATGAAGAACTTGTAAGGCTTTTGATTAACGAGGTAAGGATATTTTCGAGGTAATGTAATATAGTTTAATTAATCAAAACAATTATTCTTTAATAAATCAGCAGATTGTATAGTATTTACCATAACATTTTTAGATTAATCTTTTTCTTCCATGGTTAAATCTATAACTTCTTGATTAGTTATAATGTATTATCATCATACTATGATTTGAGCAATGTTTGTCTGCTTGTCTGTCTGTCAGTGTTTCTGTCTGTTCCCCTACTCCTCCCAGATCCTTGGTCCGATCTCCATCAAACTTGGTGGGTGGCTACAGGTTCACTGCGAAATTGACATTGATGTGTTCATTTTGGAAAGATCAGGTCACTGGGGTCAAAGATCATATAACTGTTTTTGGTCTCATCTTGGCCAAATTTGGTGGAAGCATGTAGGTTCAAACCAGAACGGCCGATGATGGGTCACGGTGTCAAAGACCAAGGTCACGGGTCATGGAGTCAAAGGTCAAAGTTACGGGAACGGGAAAATATCAAGGTTACAGGACGGGTAAAGGTGAAGGTTACTGGGACGGGCTCAAAGGTCAATATTATGGTTAATGTGACTAGTATTAGAAATACGCCACTAATTTTCTCCGTGACGTTTCATTTTATTCTGTTTGTCGTTAATAAGACGACCGAAACTGAAACATTAAGACAGTAAGATGATTTTGGACGTTCACCACATGTGGTCAACTTAGTCTAGTAGGTTGCTAGTATCGTGCTATTCTACTTGACTTCAACTAATAACCTTATTTGTTTACAGGGTTCTAGTGTTGACCCGGTAGACACGCACAACCGCACGCCATTATTATTGGCAACAGCGCGTGGAGGCTGGCGGACAGTTCGTCTGTTGTTATCACGTGGTGCAGATTATAATTGCCTCGACAGTCAAGACAGGAATATTCTGCATTTAACAGCTATTAATGGCGCTGGCCCACTCTTCTTTGGAAAAGAACTGTTTAAGGTTAGTAAATTATTCCAGCATAAAAACAGTATCTCGAAGTATAATACACATAATTCTTCATAGGCCGGCTTCAGAATGAGCTGAGTACCACCTGGAAAGGACATTAATGACAAAATGTTTTTTGAGTCCTTATCATGTGTATGAACAGAAAAGTTCGGGTAAACGCGCAACTTAGGGTGGGTTTGCAAGATATAGGGGTAATTATTCAAAATGGCCGCCAAAATAGCCAAATTTTACCAAAAATCATATTTTGACCGTAAGTATTACTTAAACATACAATAAACGTTCAAACATGGTCTGGTGCCAATTATAAACTATCGTGAAACATGCTTTTATAATAAAATGCTTTAAATCTATCATAGCGGCCACCATTCAGGCCAAAATGGCGTCCAATATTTGTAAATTGTACAAAAAGTAATAATAGTAGCCATAAATGGTGATTATGTTGGAAATGAAAGCACAAAACATGGTCAAATACACTAGCACTAACACTAACATGATTCAAATCCAATATGGCGACAACCATATGGGTCAAAATGGCACCCAAAATGGGTAGAATTGTAGAAAAAACTCTCGTATTTGGGATATGTAAAATATTATTAGTGAAGATAAAACAGAAATGTGCATCTGTGGCCATAAGAAACTTTTATCAAATACGTTTAAATTAAACGTCGGTCGTATTGTATATCATTAAATGCTTAGTTTGTATAATTTATTCATATAAATACAATAACACTTTGGAAGGTTGATAAACGATTTACATGTAAATACAGGATCTGTCTATGTATCATAAAATGAATACTAATTTTCTCAAAAACGTCACAGGTCATATTCAAACGCCGGGAAATACAAGTCATAATAAAACATAGGATAAACAAATGTAATTAATGATGAGATATGAATCACTTTACATTTTTCAATCAATTAGTGTAAATATTGTTTTAATTGTAATTATAAATAAAATTGTGGGTTTCGATGTTGAGTTGGTATCTTTATTCTCGGTAAATAGGCCTTTAATTAAAAACGATCAAACAAATAAAAATTTAATATTGAAATTAATTTGCTGATATCTAATTTACACGAAAGTTAAGAACTTGAGAATAAAAATTAATATTTTTAAAAATTGATCAAATGCTTTTTAGAAAAATGAAATTTGTAAAGAAATCCATTCTTATGACGCTTTTTTTCCTAATTTTTAGCATTTCTACCTTTAGTAATTTTTTACCTTTAATAAAGTTAAGAGACAATTACTAACACTGGTAGAGTGCATTTTCATTCACAGGAATATGTGTGTTTGTAAAGGATGTTTTGAAATTATTAATACGTTTGCTGGTAACGACCTGCTCAACTTATATAATTCTTCAAAATAAACAAGTATTCACCATATTTTTTTCTGTAAAAAGTGAAGTAACAAATACCTACGGCCTTGTGATAGAAAACCGATATATAGAGAGGGTATATATTCATACGTTTGATACTTAACATGATTATATTAAATTTGGTTCCCATATTATCATTCAAGATTGTGACTTTGCCAATACTTAGATACTCAAGATTGTTTCAAAACGAGGGAGGTCAGCCTTCAGAATGTAATGTGTAATCTTGTCTTTCCCCCGAGCCGGATGTTCATGTAATATTTATATACAGTATTTTCTGTTGTTTTAAAAGAACAAGAGAAATAAATAAAAAGGAAATGTGTGTATATGTTTGTTCAATAACTTATAGATGCCCGATTTTGGTAATTAACCCCTCATTTTAAAGCTTACAAAAGGAGAAATAATGTTTTGTTTTATCAATAACTCAATCTTCAATTTTCCCACAACTTGGTGGTTTTGCCGTGACATGCCTCATTTTTCTTCAATAATTTCAATTTATCTATTTTTTTGTATGTTGATTATCATGATGTAGGATATGTCAATACAGTTTAGCGTATAGAAATAAATTAATACAGATGCATAAACTGGCACCCAAACCAAAGTATCAGGATCAACATTCAACGTAAACTGGAGATATGTGTAACTACCCCAGTAGGCAGTCTCAATAATTTCCAAGTTCAGGTGCCCCTAGACTTAACCAGACAAGCTAGGAAGGTGTGGACACGAAAAGTAAAATTAAAATGCGGTGGCCAAACGATTTTCAAAAATTTTATGAAGATTAAGATTCTTAAAGTTCATCAGATTTTTTTTTTGCATAAACACATTTATTCGACCAATGTAATCAATATATAAAATACATTTAAAAATTAACAAGTAAAGTCGGGGTCATCTCTAGAAGTGGGAACTTGTCACGAGATGACCCTATGTATAAATAATAATACTAATACATTATCAATTATAAAATAATAGAAAAAAACAGACAAAAGAGCTAATATTCCACAGCTTTGGAGCAATAACAAAAACTGACCGCCCCGTAGTGCTTCAGAAATACCATTGCACTTGTCTTATTTCTTGAGATGAATTACTATTGCTAATAGCATTAAATTGTCTGATTACGTTACTCGGTCATTCACTGAGATCAGTAATTATACACGGTAAGTCATTCGAGTATCATCAAAAAGACAATTCCAGAATAGTTAACAAATGATAACATTTATCAGGTCATTTTCCCTTTGACTGTCTGATTTGTGCATAAGACGTTTGACGCATTTTACTACGTGCATGACGATACTGGTTAACAAAACTTGGTGTTTGAATCTACAAAGCAGGTCACATTGTCTGGTCAAGAATGTTAGTACGAAAAATCCAATTAAAGCCAGAATATTGTAATAAATCTACAGTGCATCTTAGCAAGACTATATGTGAAAAAGTTACTTGACACCATCACTCCAACACTGCACTATATCTTAAGATTATAATCATTATTTTTAATGATGGGTGACGAAATAATTAGACTGGAGATAATTAGAAACCAAAAATATAAAATCATTTTGATGGCCTACTATAAAGACAAATAATTTGTAATTATTATAATACATTAAACTAACGTCTGTCAACAGCGAGTACTTAAACTAAAATCGTTATTTTTCAACATAAACTCACGGTCAAAAAGGTAATTTAACAAAAATTAATAATTTGTTGTGGTATACCAACATGGACTGCAAACTCGTTTGCACCCTCAATTACAAAAACAATTGAGTTGTAAGCGGGAGAATTTTCTGGAAGTTTAAAAGACCGAGTATACACCTACTTGTTAAATTATAATTTTACATTATATAAATGATATTGGTGCCTGGTATGCTATAACTGCAGTATTTTCTTTTTGTTAAACTTCTATTTTTATTTAATGTGTAATAAAATATTATTCATATTTCATACAACATCTGAATTTACAACTTTCCACCTTTTTTACCAGATGCAACAGTTATTTGGAGACGAGTGAATCTTTAGGTTTTTTTTTATTATTTAACAATTTTTTTTAATTAAAAAATAAATGTTTATTATTTAACAAAATATTTTGTGATCCACTTAATACTTGTTTACAATTATAATAGAATAAAGCTGCAAGAGAATTAATTAACAATCAATATTTATTAATCCTACACCTACTTGTTAAATTATAATTTTACATTGTATAAATTAATGGCATTGATAACTGGTATGTTACAGCTAAGCTGCAGTTTTTTTTGTTAATCTTCTATTTTTTATTTTATGTATAATAAAATATTATTATTAATTCATACAGCATCTGAATTTACAACTGTCCATTTTTTCACCAGAGGGAACAGTTTTTTGGAAACTAGTGAATCTTTAGTTTTTATATTATTTAACAATATTTTTTTTATTAAAAAAAAATTGTTATTATTTAACAAACATATTTTGTGATCCACTTAATACTTGTTTACAATTATAATAGAATAAAGCTGCAAGAGAATTAATTAACCAGAAAGATGCACATGGTTGTACTCCCATGCACTATGCCACCAAAGAGGGTAACATGAAGTCCGTAATGGGACTGATCGAGCTTGGAGCCACTGTTAACTCAAAGGATAAGCATAAACAGTCACCTTTACATTTCGCAGCCAAGTGAGTAAGCTAACCCATTAATATTATAATTCTTGTATTCCATGGCCATGTTATTTAAATTTAATATATGGTTAATTAGCAGTTGAATAACAAGATTCTAAGATGGGTCATTTTCTCCATTAAGCTACCTACAAAGCAATTAACCACTGTAATAATCAGCATATATTACTAAGAAACTGTCTGCTAAATTTTAACCAATTGAACTCTTAATCCTTTGATGCTTTGTTTGGAGCCATTTCGACCCTATAGTAAGAGTACTCACGATTGCAAATTTTCGATCCGTCTGGATTTTCTTCAGGCGTACCTGGTACTTGTAGACTGGTCAACTTTATAAATGTTGTCATGCTATGCATGGACTGAATCGTTTGAGCTGATTAGTGGCCAGTCCACAAGTGACCAGGTACGTAATTATAATAAGACTAACAAAATAATAATAAGAAAAACTAACAAACTGCTTTGTAAATAACGTGAACATGCTATAACGCGAGACGCGAGTTGACAAAAAACACGAGATATGCATAACCAAAAGACGACAGATGTAGCACTAGCTTTATGAATTCGCTACCTAAAAACTACAAAAAACTCGCGCTTTAATAGTAACAACAAACGCTTATATGAAAACAGAAGATCAAGAAATAATACGCGACCCATAAACCAACAAAGAAAACAACTGCAAAACGTTACGCCATGCTGGAAATGTAGACTTTTTAACCATAAATCGGAAAAATATTTCTTTCAAGTTAAATGTGTGAATTGCGGTTTACTTGGACATAAGGACTTATTAAACGTAATTGGAATCAATTGCAAAATTGACTGACAGACTGACCAACTACCAACAGGATGACCACCAAAACATACGTTACTCACAAACTGACTGCTATATTTAATAACAATTTAACCCTCCTAACTTGTAGAATTTGCATATTGAACAAAATTGGAATCGATTGACCGACCCGATCTAAAAGATAATGATTATAAAACTTTTCTGGACTATAACTCTGATCTAATACTCTGGCTACGTATCACGACTCTTCGGAGTCGCATCATCAGGCCGAGTAATCTGACCTATTGTTGACCATGAACAGAGGTGGTGATGACGTCACTGGAAAGTCTATCTATTTCTATTTATGGCTAATTATTTCAAAGCAGCATTACTGTTTCTCACGTGCCTCTTTCCCCTTTTCAAAATATATTTCAACATATAGGTCTAAAACAACTCATATACCTTGCTAAGATTTTTATTTGATACCTGTCTTTTCAAGTGTTAATATCTTTCCAATTATAGAATGTTTACGGTTGAACAGAAAGCAAAATTTTTCACACTATGTGCTATTAGTCGAATTCCCCTAAACCCGACCATCCCTTTATCTCTTCTTTTCATCACATCCCAAAACTTATGTTATTCTTGGGAACTCTCGTCACATTAACTTTCTAAATCTTCATTGTAAAACTGACTGTTTCTATAAATCTTCCCTTTCATTTTCCGCATCTTCTTTCATTTCTCATCTTGACCCTGATTATTTATTGTATGTTGGTTCAAAATATTTCATGCAGTTTAAGCGGAAATAGTCCATGAAGCAATGAACCAGGATTGAACTTAATATTAAATACCTCAAAAAATTACCACAAGAAGAACGTATTGGGTATTAATTAATGGATAGCGCTGACAATGCTTGCCTTCCAATGTCATTCTAACAATCCTCATTTAATACAACGTTCAATCAATTTCTTCTGCTATTGTGTTATTCGTTTCATTATTTGCCTTTCTTCTTTTACATGAATTAAAACTTCATCATTTTTTTTTACAGATATGGAAGATTCAATTCTTGCAGACGAATGTTGGACAGTCCACATGGGCAGATGATTATTAATGAGGCAGACGGTGAGGGAAGAACCGCTCTTCACATAGCAGCGATGAATGGACAAGCTAAAGTTGTTCAACTTTTACTACATAGGGGTGCCCTTCTCCATAAGTAAGTACGCTACGTTTGTAATTAACATTTTGATTAAAATATTATTATTCGATTAACTTTCGTAGCATTTGAAAAGACCAATAATACTTACAAGATACACGATAATTTTATTCATTCCATGCTTTGAAATTCTGTTGCTGCCTTACATGTAAAATTAAATAATATAATATACTATAATACAAATATCTTTGGGGATTCATTTTGTAATCATGTACACTACACTCCTTATCTCTAATAATAAATAATATAGTATACTATTATACAACTATCTTTGGGGAATTATTTTAATCATGTACACTAATACGGTATTCCTTACCTGTTTTACTGACATATCCTAATATTGTACGTATATTATTTGTTATTGAGTGCTTTATCAAATCGAACTAAAAGACTGGCCATTTTTGTATTCATTACCTTGGAGTACCGTATGTATTTGTGGTTCCCCAGTAAAATCAATGGTTTTCAATATGTATACCTCTTCTGTTTTGGGGATAGCATGATTTAGCCAATTTCTTTTAACATTAGTTCCTGACAACATCCTTACAAATGCATAATATCTGAGTAGTAATTGCATAACATCTTCATTTCTGCATATCTGTAATTGCAACCACTCAAACTAATTTTCGAGTTTGCGCATAAGTCTAACATCATTTTGTGTATCTTTACTCCGTTTCCATTTTTTGATCAGCTTGCCATTCAATGGAACCATCAAAGATCCTTTTGCGATTTCATTATTCCTAACCAATGATACAGCCATTTTGAAATATGCACATTCTAATGGAAAAGCACATCTATTACATATTAATCTTATACGTCGGTTACGGTATTGTAACTTGAATAAATTGCACAAATAGAATTAAATAGAGAGATAACTTGTTCATTTCAAAATAGAAGCAAATAGAAGAATAGACCCAAACATAGAAATTGGAATAGTTTGAAGGATATTTACTTCTAACAATATTGCACCACTAAATGTGAACAATTTCCGGAAAATGTAAAAAAGTTGTCTTTTTAATTTTTATTTTGTTTTTGTCATTTTGAAGTTGCGAGATCTTTAAAGGTAACATATCATAGATCAAAATCTATGCATCATAATTACAATTGACATAACGCATCAAACCTGTGTAGTCGCATAATCGCCTATAGTAAAACCTCGATTAGAACCACCATGTATTTCTTCTCTTTTTTCAAGACATTAAGTGGTTGACTTTTCTAAACTGTTCTATTTAAGCTTACAGTTTCAAGTGATAATACATCTTAAAAGCAACATTTATCATCACAATACACCATCAAATAGCATGAAATCTATGTAATCGCACACCGTAAAACATCGAATAGAAGCCGGCTTTGTTTCATTCTAAGGCCATCTAGACGGCTGTTTTTCTTGATCCAATCCTTGGGCGTGTTTCCTTTCGATATAGGCATCTGTTATTACATCTTTAACCTCAAAAGGGACTTATATTGTATTAAAATTGATTAATGTTATAGTTACTAAAACAGAAATCAGGGAATGCGAAGATATTTCATCAACGGATTTCCGTTTAATTTAATTATAAAAAATAAAATAAAAACTCATCCCAGTTTAAAACTCAATTCAATATTACTGATTGGCACAACGGTGCTCAAAATAACCTCGTCCCTACGATGAATGAGGCTGATGTTGCGACGGCTCCCGAACCTGCAGTACCAGTTCCGCCGTCTCTGAAAGTAAAAATTTTCTCGAGGAGGTCTTTTTCTCACGTTTGTTTTCTCCAATAGTATTTTTGCAATTAAATGCACGGGCTTGTTCAAGATAGACTTACTATCTAAGTTTACCACACTGGGTTTCTATTCGAGAATTTACGGTACTTCTTTACATTTCTGCAAAACTCCTTTTAACGCTTTTCTTCCGTCTAACTGCATTTATACGTACTAGTACAGTACATTATCGTTTGCTTCTATTAGGGACTACAATGGTCGCACCCCTCTACACCTAGCTGCTATGGGAGGATATACGAACACTATGGGTGTATTGCTAGCTACACACTCTCATCTACTGGACATGGTGGACGATGAAGAGGTGGGTGGGGTAATAACCATTTCACAATTTATTATTACTATTCTTTTGTTTTGTTTAGAGTACATAACGGCTAATATACACTGGAAATACGTTTACCATTAAAAATGATGTGTGTTGTTGTTGTTGTTGTTGTTGATAATAATTTCTTTTGTTGCTGTTGTTACCTTCTTGGTCATTGTCATCGTCTCATCATTTGAGAGCATAGAAATCTTAGTATTATATTAGTTTTATGAATATTAATTTTATTATATTAAATTAACCATTATCGTTGTACCTTAATCATCATCATCATCATCATCATTATCATCATCATCATTATCATCATCATCATCATCATTATCATCATCATCATTCTCACCATCATCATCATCATTATCATCATCGTCATCATCGTTATCGTCGTCATCACCATTTTAATAATAATCATCATCATCATCATCATCATAATCGTCATCACCATTTTAATCATCATCATCATCATCATCATCACAACCACCACCACCACCACCATCATCACCACCATTAACATCAACATCACCAATAACATGATCGTCATTATTGTTGTCATTTCCATTATTATCTTTATTATTAACTTGATGTTTATTTAAAAAATATTCTAATCTTTTTTAAGAACACCGCACTCCATCTGGCGGCTCAGTACGGCTATTCGGGTGCTGTAAAATTCCTGCTTGACAGTGATGCCAAGATAACCGCTAATCTTGAGAATTTAAATATAGTCGACATGGCAATACAGAACAAAAATAAATACGTTGCACTCGCAATTGTACAAAATGACAGGTAAGTGATCGTATACAAATATTGAGTGAGTGGAAGGGAATGGTTTAAAATATAGCCCTCGAGGATACGTACCCCAAATCCGTCTGCTGTGCACATGTATGGCACGTGTACGTGGTCATAAAACGCGCCCTTAATTCAGTAACGTTACAGTAGATCACCTACGAGTGGTTTAGACTTGCCCCAAGTCGCTTTTATCTGGTCGATTTTTGTAACCTATGCAGCGCCACCAATGATCACAATAAGTCTATTATTACCTCCTAAAAGCAATAACTGATAAAAAGTAATTAACCAAACAAAATAGAGAAGAATCAAGCAATAAAAGTGACTAACCATAAGGCCCGTAAGGTAGGCTAGCTTCAGCCCCATAACAAATAGCCTACTGACCATTTAAGCAAATGAAAAGTTTAAGAATATAATATGTGAAAAATGACACTATTCTCATAAAATGTTTAGATAACCTAGCATTAGTTAAGGAGGGCTTGGTGGTCTCATAGATGCAGGGTTTTTGGATTTCACAAAACAGCACTAGGTAGATTCCAACTATTGAAAATACGGGGCATAGCTCGGTACTTTTTAATCATGTTATAAGTACTGTAAGACGTTATATGGATAGCAGAGTTTTTCCTCCTCCTAAATGAACTTATTATAGTACAGACGCAATTCTGTAAACAGAATGCCTAAAGCTTGGTTCCCACAAGAGCAATTTAGACGCGTCAGTGTCGAGCGCAGCTACA
The DNA here is from genome assembly GCA_025631205.1 of Nesometra sesokonis. Classification (NCBI taxonomy): domain Eukaryota; kingdom Metazoa; phylum Echinodermata; class Crinoidea; order Comatulida; family Antedonidae; genus Nesometra; species Nesometra sesokonis. Next base: position 11,535 of record JAOTQE010125790.1, read on the forward strand.
CCGCGCGTCAAATATGTTGCGGCCTAGTGGGAACCACTAGTATTCAACGTCATACGTCACACAACTGCCAGCGCCAGCCGCGGTGGTTTAACTTTGCGCGCAGAGGGCGGAATGCTGAATAGTGGAAGAGCCTTACGTCACATCACTTGCGGTAGCGCAGACGCGTCGCCTAGTGGGAACCAAGCCTTATTTACAAAACAAAGTTTGAAACTCGCTTTGTATTATAAGCGTAATCGAAGTTAATGTTTGGTCTTTTGTTGACCCTATCATAACAAAATGCATTTTTTTCCAGTTGCACATCCTGCGTAATAAAAATGTATACGCTTTGCGAAGAACTATGATTTAAAAAAAAAAGAAAACAACGTATAACTTGTCGATCACTTTCTTGATGCATTAGATTAAATTGTACATTTTATAACATTATCTCACATCTCAAAATATTGACCTAATGCACTCTTTATTGTTAAAGGCCAAATTATTTTTTTGCCGCAGCAAAGTTACAGAGGAAGAACTCATAAAACCGTTTATAAACTTATTTAACGTTTAGGATTAGTTGGCGTTGCGTTAAATTTTAAAACGAAATTTGTTTCTGTCAAATGTGATTTTTTTAGTTATTGCGTTTGGTTGTGCTCCGGTAGTTTCAGAAACACAAGTTAATGTCAGTTAGAAAAAGTAAGTTTTAGACAATGAACAAAATAAAACGTGAAATTAGAATTTGAATAAAAATGAAGAGGTTTGCAATCTATATATAAATTCACGTAAGGGATATTTTCAGTAAATCGCGCGTAACTTTTAGATTCTTTACTCAATGGTGTTTTATGTTGGGAGATACTTTGTTACTGATTTTTAC
>JAOTQE010125801.1:0-12384 GCA_025631205.1 Nesometra sesokonis
GTATACGGTAGAGCCTCATCATTATGGCTCATATGGCGTTCCATACTTTCTATTATTGTTTTAGCGGGGGCCGATTCAATCGGGGGCCGATTCGATCGATGACCGCTGGGAGCCAGTACGAGCTCGAAGTAAATCTTTGTTTTTGTGGTTAATGTTAGTAGTACGTCCTGTATGGGATATAGTATATATTTATAAAGGGATCCCCTAGAAGACTTGTTCTTTAGTAAATCTAGGCCCTAGGCTAGATGTAGCCTAGCCTACTAGAGGCCTAGGCCCTAGTAGGCCTAGGCCTGGTAGAGGGTTCCCGCCTCCTAGGCCTAGACCTAGAGATGTCCCCTCTCATTCTCAAGGAGGGCCTAGGGCCAGGGTAGCCTAACAAGGCTCCTAAAGTCAAGGGCCTTGTCTCAGGCTAGGCCTAGTAGGCCATATAAACAAATAAAAATTTTATTAAAATTGTTTTTCGTCCTTTTTTTATAATAAGTCGTAGGGAGGGAAGACATTTTTTTGGGACACCAGTTAACTTATGTAGATGACGGTCGTAGAGAACATAATAATACTGTATAGAAATGTTGCACATGCGCTCTACAAGTTGTGCATTCTGGTTGATAAAGGACTAGGCCTGTATTTTATTATGCATAAATAATTTACAAAGTTTACTATAAGGTATTTATCAGAGGCACTGACGAGACCAGGTATAAATAAACGCCACCAAATGAAATAATGTTCAGCTGACGAATAATTAGTGGGCTATATAAGCGATTACCTTTGCCTATTCTCGTAAGAACAAGTAATTAAGTGAATCAGAAACAGAAAATGCAGCGGTGCAAGTATGATTTTCAATGTTCAAGCTTTGATTGTTGATAACTTTGCAAGGAAACATCATATGAAACTTGTTCTTTTTTGCATGTTAAAGATAATAATGCATAGTTTCATAATTTATACATAACTCAATTTTTGACTTATGCCATGCCTCCTTTGGCTTGACTATGCCACAGTTTCTAGTTCTAGTGAAGCTCCTTTCACACAGAAAACACCACAATTTTACCATAACTATGCCGGCATTATTGCCGGTCTAAACCCTTTCACACAGGTCAAATTCCGGTATTAACGGTTTCCTGTGTGAAAGGGTCAGAGCAAAGGCATAAAATTGGCAGTCTTAATAATACAGGTTTCCAACTTTGACCTTTGCTTCATTATGCTTCACTGCGTAAGCAGGCATTACACTGTGGAACCTTCCATACACATCCTGTCTAAGGCAGTAACGGTAATATGTATAGGGTCTGAAGTGGTCTAACGAATGCCAGCACAGTGCCTGCCGGCATTGAAGGGAAAGTACCCTTTCACACAAAGCCGGCATTCGCGAATTACAATAATATTCCCAGTTTACAGTTCCGTGTGAAAGGGGTTTAAGTTGATTTTTTTTTTCAATGCCACTTTGGAGTCAACTTATCACTTTTGATTCAAATTCGTCTGGTTTTTTTTTCAGATCAAAATTGTAAAAATGAATGCCAGTGATCAAAACAGTGGGACGTCAATGTTGCAAGAGAACACACTGCTACAGGTGGAAGATAAGCACGAGTATGAGACTCAGTTTTTAGGATTCACGCCAAAATCATTTGTTGACGGAGGTATAACAGATTAGATATTATTCAATTCTGCTGTTTTAACCGGTTCAATACTATGTAGTACTGAACTGTGCATAGTGCAATATTAGCTGATGACGTAACTTCACCAAGCGAGAGAATTGTTTTTGCTGTAAGTGGCAAAAACACAACAAACGGTAGCTAGGCTTAACTACCTGTTAAAACTCGGCGTTTCGCACAATTGACTACCTATTGATGATCATGAAGAATTACTAATTAATAAATAATGAAACCTACAAGAGTTGCTGTTAATGTTTTTGTGAGAGAAGGACATGGATTTTAATTTTGAAGATGTAGACTATAGCTAGTAGCTTGGTCGCCGGCACGGCAGACCTATCAGTTTTGATAGGTGGGAGGAGAGTTGGGAGTCCGCACATAAAAGTAAATCATAAGATAGCCAGGAATGACACTATTTTTAACTAAATTAAAGAATCATTGTTATTTACTCTCTTTTTTGCGGATGTGTGAGGCCCTCTTAACATTTCAAAAAGATATTTCCCAGGGTCTGCCCTTATAGTTCATTGGACACTTTGTTGATAGATGAGAACCAATCCAGAGTTTACATAGTCACTTAAAATCAAACTGAATATATCACTGTACTGATATCTAACATTGATTTCATATTTTCTTTCAGTATATAATGCAATATTTGAGTACCTTCAAGATGGTATTGAACTCTTAGAGAAATATTTACTGTCTGAAGTAAGATATAATTTTTCTTTTTTCATTTCCTTTTGTTTTTAAACCTTTTATTAAAGTCAATCTTTTATTATTCATTTAAAAATATTTTCAAAAATTAGATCCAGCCAATCAAATCGTGTTACGTTTTAAAGCTGTTGCTACGAGGAAATGCACCCCCAATCTTTTATAAAAGTTTAAAATTTATCAAATCAAAGTTAATTTAATCTAAATAGAAAGACATTGATAACATAAATATATGTAACATGTGTAAATAATTTGTATGACAAAGGAATGTTAAAAATACAATAATTATAAAGCAGTTATTATTATTAAACTTACATGTTTTTGACAATGGCTTATGACCATCAATAGTAGGCTTCTACATGGGACTGCAATTCTACAGTGTTAAGTTCACTATCTAGCCATAAATAATAAATCTATGGTTTTCAACAGAATGGTTAATAAGAGTTATATGTTGGCCAAATCGAACAAATAATTGTGACATAATCATTCAGTCATAATATAATACTTGTTGTATCTTTTCACATCAGACTTGCTTGCTGTGCACACTTGCTTTCTACAGTATAAAATTAGACATAATTGCCTTTTTATTTGTTTTTATACATGTTACAGAAGTGCACTCTTTACATTTTCAGAGGTCCCAAGATGTAAAAACAGAATTCCTGGAGATTTTCATGTGGCCCTCCGTACACTCTTTGTAATGTGTAAACGTCATAAAATGCATGTAAAATCCCATTGTTTAAACACATTTCTTATTATGAAACATTGGTTTCTGATTTTGTCACTTTTAATGTATGCAATTACTCATCATAAAAACATTGTTAAACTTCACATTTCCTTATTTTGCAACCAATATTTTGAAAAAGTAGGCCAAAAATATAGTCTAATTGTGAAAATTTTTGAAAAACCTGGAGAATTTCCTTGACAAAACTAAATTCCGGGAGAAAATTTGATAATTCCGGGAGCCCGGGAGATGATACAAAATTCCTGGAGACTCCAGGACAATCCTGGAGACTTGGGAGCTCTGCATTTTATTGTTTAAAACAATTTTCATAAAGACTGGAACATTGAAACTTATATCCTACTATACCAAACCCAACTATTCTTGTAATACTGTATACTCAAATTGTACAAGTATAAACTGAGATCCTGATGATGACATAATTTATGTTGAAATATTGAATCCTGTCACAATGGCGTGTATCTCATTGCTTGGAGTATGCATTATGCTCTCTAAAGGGAGATCAATGGAGTAAGGGACTCCACATGGTAAGGGAAAATATTAGAAAATATTAGAAGTTTAAAGTGTGGCAATGTTTGTATGCAGAATTTGCTAATTCAGTTAACATAAAAACATGTTTTAACTATCAATAAAGTAACAGTCTTATAAATTTTCAGCATTCAGTTCAAATCATTTCTCATAAAAAAATACCAAGGTTTAAAAAACAATGAAAAGGACATCTACAAAAAACTCCAAGAGCTTGTAATTGTAAAACATGGTTAACATTATTAAAATGTTACATAAAATAGGTCATTTAATATTTACGAATCATTAAAAAGTTAAATCAAATATAAATATATTTGAATTTTATTTTAAAAACTAAAAGAATATATGGTTCGCTTATTTTCTCAGTTTGAAAAAGATGGAGTGTCCCAGGAAACAGTTCGTGAGGTAAGAACCAAATATTGATTAATAATATTTTGTTTTGCCTTTTTTTTAAACGAGGTTCTTAGAAGCTTATTTCACATAAAAAGAAAATCACATTCGGTATTACCATACCCTCACATATTGACAAACAGATTGGGACAATCCCACGAAAACAAAAATGCAAAATTTAATAAATATTTAAATAGAACAGTAAAGAACATCTGACCAAGAGTAAAAAAATTAATCAAGTTACGGAATTAAGTCCCCGTTATCTTCAGACGGTACTGTTTAAGCCTCACCAGGCCTCATCAGTGCAGGTAGGGTTGTGACCAAGACCAGGTCTCATACATATTTAAAAGGCATGGTTCATTCAATTTATATGATATGCACCCCCATAAGGGGCGGATCCAAGATTGTGATTTGGGGGACGATCAAACCCCAAGGTCAATTTTAGGGTAGGGGGTGCTTAAATCTGTCTGCCCCATTCAAATATACCTCTGTCCATGATATTCCTATTTTTCTGTATTGTGATGACTGCTGAATGGATAAAATGTGAATGGATAAAATAAAGACTATAGTGGTACATATATTGTGTAATTAAAATGAACTTGAACATTGTGTTGAGAAAAAAAATGATGTTGTGTTTTGTCTTTCTATAATAGGGTTCGGAGAAACTTCTGTCACATTTTCGGAAACGTTTTGACAAAGCTTGTGACAAGCTAGAAAAATATCTAATGAAAAACATATTCCATATTCCGAGCAGAACAATATTACCAAGTGATGCGGTAAGTTGTATAGCAGTGTAGTATAGTTGGTAAATTGCATCATTTTACTATATACTGTACTTCTTTTTGGGTAGCAATGCTTCTTCCTTCTCTTAGTGTGTACACACATATGTGAGGTCTCATAACAAAATGAGTCTCATGGTAAAAAAATCTATAATTGAGTTATTGGTAACTTTGTATAGAGCATAATATAAGTTGTAGTATACACTTTAAATGATATTCATCAGATAAGTAGATCCAAAGGTATGAGCATCTTAAGTTTTCATGTACTGAAACATGGTTTGAGGAAATCACAAATAAAGCAAACAAAAAATAACCAATTAAAAGACAGAAAATCTACACACAAGATACTTTCTTGCATGAAAACTGACCTAAAAAGTATATTATAATAAAACATAATTACCATGTACTCATAATTGATTAAACCTAATTTTCTCAAAAATTTGACTTCAGACCTTGGTGATTATCTCAATTTGATCTCACCTACGATGCGACTCATTTTGTGGTGAGACCTTTCTTTAGATATTGTATATAGGCAAAACAGAAAACAATCTTGAGCTCCATTGTTCTTTGTTCTACACTGCAAGGTCCCTGCCTTTGCATAGCTACTCCAGTAGAAGGCGTTTCTGTAAGTGCGCCATAGTTTTTGGCTTAGTATTTATTGCACACACAGGTTATATTGTATGTGTATACCCCATTTCTGCAGGTCCAGTTTGGAGTGACCAGTGCCTGTTCTGTAGACATAGATGCTGTAACCTACTGTGTAGCTATAATATAAATTTATAATCTTGGAGGTGAGAATGTTTGTGAGCAAATTTGAAAATTTTTCTTGGATGGGACTCGTACCCACACCTCCTGATTACTAGCCTGGTATTGGTACCACTAAACCATAGAAATAAAAATTGATGAGGGATGGAATTTGAGCCCAATAAACAGCATGTTAAAAAAAATGCTGTTTGTTTTATTATGCCTCCCTAGAAGCAGAACAAGAGTGAGTAGCAATAAGAAACAGTAGGAAGTGGAAGCATATACTGTACTACAAAGGGAAGGTAATTGGAAAAAGAGCTACCAAGAAACGTCTGGACCTACCTTTTCGGAATTTTTGCGAAATTTCAATCTTAGTTGGCAAGGGTATTTTTTTTTAGATTTTGGGATTCCTAAATTATTTATGGCGTTGTCGCATATATCTAAAAAATTTGACAATGCGATTTCTTTAAAGAATCGAAGCGACAGGCTGAAATAAATCTGAAATCTTTCAGTATTGGTACCTATTACAGGTTAAAGAAATTTGAACATTTAAAATAGGAACAAGTTTGGGTGCAGCACTTTTTTTAAAAAAACATTGTTTTAATATTATAATTTTTTATATAGGTTAATCAGAATAATTGTTATACAGAATTCGAAGAGAAAGCAATAGATGAAGAGATACAACAACTCCAATTCAAAATAAAAAATGTATGTACATCATATCATTATTTTACATTTAAATATTACTACTTTGTTATTTTTTTAGTTTATCAGAAATCACAGATGTTCTTTAGAACCTTAAACATTACGTCCTGCAAATCTTTAGCCAGTGGGTGGGTTTTGTTTAACGATCAAATATTTTTTTTTTGTGCCTGGGCATATATATAATATGCCAGGGAATCTTGATTTCATTCTATACATCTGTTTGGCTATCTGTCTCACTTTTCCTAACTTTAACCTTTATTGATTGTATCATCAGAGGTAGGCCTTTGATATTTGGCAAGTGTGTTCTCTATGACAAGACCTTTCTGTGGGCCCTACACTTTGATCATGCGACTTTCACCTTTGATCTTGATTGAATGGACTGGTTTTCATGTGCTACATTAAAATTTTGCTACCGTGTGTGTAATATGGTTTCAGAATTAACTCCATTTCAAAATTTTGTGACAACTTGTTGGTTTTGCCATGTCTTGCCACAAATACTCAATAAAATACACTTAGTTTTTATTCTGTCTGGATCATCTTTAGGACAGCGATTGATTAACTTGTCATTGAATCAACTTGAACATTAGGCTGAAATTTGAATTCAAATTTATGAAATGTGATAGGCTCATTGGACATTTAGCCTCTGATGATTAGTGTCCCAAAATTATGTATAAAAACATACTTTATTTTTATTTTCGGAAACATTTTTGAGTCGCTCCATGATTTATTTCCTTTTCTTCCTTCAATCTTTTACTTCATTTTTATTAACTTTAATTAATAATTTTTTATTAATAACACTTTTAAACCTAGTCTTAATCATACAAATTTAACAAACACATTTACAACTTAAAAACCTTTAAATACAAAACATTTAACGTGTACAGTCAAAGTCGTCTTTAAATAATATTTCCAAATCTTCTCTAACGTTTCAAGCCAAAGTTAAACTCGTCTAGGCGACACTTACAGCCACATTAAATAGTCTTATTTCACATGAATGGGTATCTCGTTTGAGGCAAGAAATCCTGTTTTCCACACCCAGCACCTTTTGGTTTCTGAGCCAATTGGGAAGCGAATTATGAGTATAGTATTTTTCGTAATATCTATATGGTTTAGTGGTTAATCATGAACAGTAATAAGTATAAGTGCAGTACAGTGTACCTAAATTCAAGGCATACTGGTATCTGCTGGTAAAAATGGCAGACAAATGGCAAACATTGACAACAATTAAGCTTATCTTCACTATTATCACACAACAAAAAAAGATAAAATAGTTCATAACTGTGCAATTGAAATTAAGATATTTTCTATAGACTGTGATTGACCAATTAATTTACCGTTGTGGTATTTTTCAGATGAAATATATGAATGCCTACCTCAGGCAATATATGATAGATATGGAGATGGTACAGAGCCAATTAGATGCAGTGTTAACGAAGGTAGAAAGCATGGAAAAAATCTGTCATCAAACAGGCGGTATGCACATTTTAATGTTTGTTTTCAAATCTCTCAACCATTTCTCACCAAAATACTGTAAAACCCTTTATTTTCGTGACCCTAAATTTTCACGATTTCACACATTGTCGCGATGGGACGTTTTAAAAAATAACATTTTTGCAATTTTTACCCTTTATAATCTTGCACACAATGACTGTTATCAGTCAAATATTTTATTACTTTTTGTAGTATTTTCTTGTGTTTCGTGAATGATTGTCAAACAAAAAGTGACAAGATCATTTATTTTATACATTATGACAACTTTAGTAAAATATGTTTTGGCAATCGTATTTGACCAATAACATCTCCGCGATTTTTGCGCGCCCTTAATTTTTGGGATCGTTGGGTCATCGCGAAATCTGCAAAAAGTAGGGCATGCGAAAATATAGGGTTTTACAGTAATACAATTCAACTACATTCTGCTACATATTAGACATGAATAAATAGTGTTGCCCGATACTAAATCCAAAGAAAATCACCTGAAAATGAATTAATGATGAACACCTAATGACATACAGTAGAGTTATATAAACATGTTTTCATGCATATCAAGTTATTCCATAACCTACTGTTCTCAATCATTAAAAAATAAATGAAGTTTAGTATATATTTTTGGAAGCCAAATGTATAAGACTTGCCACTAGCCTCTTTGATTTCGACAATGAAAAAAAAAGAAAATTAACTGTTTACATTATGTAGCATTTTTTTGACCCTAGGTTCAGACCTCTATATGTTTTTTTACCATTCTATTATTTGTTTGTTTTTTTTTTTCATGCCAATATGTCAGCTTCTAATGCCATTTTATTGTGTTAGTTACTGTATTAGAATCTGGCATTATGAGGGAGATTTCGCAGACCTATTTAATGAAAATATCTTTAAAATTTGTTCCAGCAGATGCTTTTTTGGGTTACGGAACTGGTGTAAAAAAATGGCTCTCATTGTACCATACCTACAATGGACAACCATTCCAGTTGGGAGCCTACTTTTTAATATACCATCTAACATTTATCTTTTATTGTAGCGTCAGACATGAAGGAATGTATTGTATTTATTGCTGATAAGGTGAGCAGAATTCAAGTCAAATTAAATGACATCTATAGCATACAGTTACAAGAGACACAAGTAAGTGAATACCATAATCATAAGATTTTTCCACTGATACTGGTCCTACTAACACCACCCAAGACCACCTTATCCCCACCCCCCGGTAACTTTTTATTGACGTCCGAGTGCTCCATTTAATGAAATTTTACAGAGTCATGATGCCCAAGGGTAGTTGGTGGTTTGTTAACAAAATACATATCTCAAACAAAAATTAATTTTTTTACGCATAAAAGTAGCCTTGTAAAGCCTGTTTTCCTGTTGATTGTTAATCCAAAAAACGGCGACTTGAATCAGCGTTTTCGATCGTTAATTTTGAAAAATGATGATTTTTACAACGATCGACAGGAAAAGGGGTCACTTTCGACGTTTAAAAAAGTTTGACGATTTGGATCAACTTTGACGATTTGGATCGTTAAATTTTGGTGCTCGCGAGGCAACATTGCCCGCGGCAAGAATTTACATGTTTTGGGCCTAGAAATAAATCACACATTTTGTTTACTTATTAAATTTTCGGGAGGTGTAACTTGCTTCAAAACATAAAATATACAATTATCTAACTAATATATTAAAAATGCAGTTGAAAGGTTCATTAAATCTGTTTTATTCCGATTTTAATTCTTCGCGAATATTTACGAATTTCGTTGCGCACAGCATAGTAAATAGCGAAAATATAGCGGTCTGGCGTGATTTGAATTTTATCGTTACTTTTTTAACTTTTTTTAAAACGATTCAAAATGCCGTTTCAAAACGGTGATTTTGGAATAACGATCGACAGGAAAACAGGCTTAAAGGGCTTGTAGTAATATACATGACATAGCCAGTGATTCGAAGGACTGTGGTGCACTATTAAACAAGTTAATGTAACACATTTTATGCCAAAATTTATCTAGACCCAGCAGGTAGAAAAGCAGTAACTGTCCCCAATGTGTATATTATTAGGCTAGTTTTATGAGTAAAAATATGTTTTAGTTTGACAAAGTTATTATTTTGGTGTAACAAACTACCAACTATCCTCTGGTGTTATTTGTCTCATTTCTCTAAAATAAAATACTTGGGTGTCATTAAAATATTGTCAGGCAGGATCAGGTAGTCTTCAGTAGGACCCACTATTACAGGCATTCATAATGCACCTCTTGTAGCTGTAAAACATATGATGCATTGTGGAAGCAGTTGGCGCAGCGGTTGCATTTCGGACTTCCAATCACAAGGACGGTGGTTCGAGTCTAACTCTGGTCGGCCGTTCACCACCCAGGAGTATAAGTGGGTACCTGGGAGATACAAATGCCACATGTGCTGATTATGGCTGCAACATTATGAAATGAATTGTGTTCCATAGGTGTTTGTTCCAATGCCTGGGGGTAATTATTGTGAAGTGCTTAGAGGCCTTCGCAAAAAGCGCTATATAAATGTCACATATTATTATTACTATTTTAGAGCAAATTGGATCACTCTTCAATCTAGTTTTCTTTAGTCAAGTGGCTAAAGTCAATTGATTTGTTTTAGCTAATTGAATCTGTATACGCCGCATTGGCTTTAAATTGTTTAATAACATAGCTCTAGGAAATATTCCTAATTTAAATCTTAGCCAAAATGGCTAAAAGAGGTCTTTTATATTTAGCCAATTCCAATTTTATTTAGCCCATGGCTAATTGGTGAATGGTTAGAGTGAGCAAAGGCAAAACACTAGGATATACGTACTACATACTCATGAAATATTTACAGTACTGCAACTATACCCATTAGTACCGCACTCAATAAACTTACTTTAAAAGACCGCTCTATCAACAGTTTTGAGCTATTAACATCTCATTAACCTGGAACAAATTGAAGGACACTTGGACAAATATATTTCCCTACTGATCAATGAAGACCGTGTAAGGTTTAAAGGTGTGATACATTGCACTAATTCCAATAAGCATGTCCTTTGGCCTAATGTGAATCTATGGATGGATTGATGGGCTAATACATGAAAAATAAACAACAGAAACACATACAAGGGCACAAAAAGTGAAATCAGACTAACATTTCCAGTTTTATTTTCTACAGGAAATAATTATTTTTACCAGTTTATTGTTGATAATCATGGGCATTTTTGATCCAGTAATTGAAATACACCTTTAGAACATTTTGTTTGCTTGATATAGTAGGGAAAAACAGAATAATAGTAAATTATAACATTGTGTGAATTATATTTATCTTTTTCCAACAGAGTATCACGGACGAAAGCAACCTTTAAAAAATCAAATTTGACTGACTTTACCCTGAATACCCTGTATACTATTACTATTGACTCTAATGTTGAGTGAGTTTGCTACCGAGTGAGTCAATTTGCAACCAAGCCATGAACTTCGACGTCGAAACTGTGTACACTGCCACTTCTGGTGCATTCTGGATTGAAGCAGAATGCATTCTGCTTCTTTGTGCTGGAGTTGTTTGAGACACTTCAACACACTGTTTTGTCCTTCCTGGGACGCACAATTGTGGGGCAATTCCACAATTGTATTGGTATTGTAAAAGCAAGTCAAACATTGTGCACTGCCAATAATAAGCTTAATTACTGTAAAATTAAGATTATTATTTTAATAATTTAAATACTGTATAGAAAATTTAAAATACATATAGGCATATGGTATTCTCTTTAGGTAATGCTGTATAAAAACCCTGTTGTCAAAACTATATAGTATTTGAAAATTATGGTTGGTTTGTCAGGGTATTCTTTAGCCCCCATTTCTTTCTTTTTAACTTCAACTTATTATAGTCGAAACATGAGAAGTGATAAAGGGGTGAAATCTGATTATTAAGTGTGTTATCCTAGTGCTGTGAGACTCTGTAGGTGCTATTGTATCTACGAGTACATCTTTCAAAATTGCTTTACAAATGCTCAAATTACTACAATTATTTAAGTGATGATGTTAAGTAAACAGATGATGATTCTGTATTTTCTGTAATTCAAATTTTATTGCATAATTTTGTGATAGTGTTATGTATTTTTTACAGTTGTTTTGATAATTACTGTAAAATTGTCTGTGTAAAATATTGAAGACAATTTTTATAAATGTCTGCTTGGAGGTTGATATCTTACCAAGTTTGTTTTTTTTATTGAGGATACAAATACACACCTTAGCTCTTGTAATTATGAAATTTGTAATATTTTAGGCCAGTCGTATTGACAATTTTCTGTGAATTTAGTGTACAGAATACTGTGAGTTTAGGAATTATGTCAAAATTACTCTACTTCAGTTACTGCAGTAATCCAGAGCCATTGTTTTCTTGGGTGACTGCATTGACACACAAGGTCTAAACTCATCGTTGTTGTTTTCAGTAATTCTTTTTCAGCTACTGAACTAACACTGTTGTAATTGAATTACTGCAGTAACTGCAGCAGCATAATTTTGACACGGGTCCTTATACTTGGATGAAAACTTGAATTTGAAGTTTGGCCCAAATTATGGGATGGGTGTATGCTCCATCAATTACAGTATACAAATATACGTTGCCTTGAGAGTTGCTTGTTAAAACTATGGGCAGAGGTTCCTCCAAATAGTACTATTCACTG
>JAOTQE010125812.1:0-12383 GCA_025631205.1 Nesometra sesokonis
CAGGATTCGAAATTTTCACACACTGTTCAGCAAGATAAGTTATTTTCCCAAATGCAAAAATCTCAAAATCGAAAAAAGTCAAGTTACGTTGTTTTGCCACGGAACGGCCGATCGATCACCCTAGTGCAGAGGTATAAAACAATACAATTACGATATTAATATAAAGATTAGATCTCCGAGTACCCCATTTTAAAGGCAGAAAACAATAAAATTACTATAAATAAAGTATGAAGATTAGTCCTTCGAGCCACCCTTTAGAAGAAACGACCCCTCTGTCTCACCTTCCTTCCGAGAAAAAGAAGTATGTGTTTAATAAATATCGGAGAACGCCTGAAATAGCAGAAATGATTTCGGATTTTTTTTTTCAAAATAAAATCGGGGGTTAAGCCTATCACCTCTCCCCCTTGTCCGATTCCTAGACAAGCATTTTAAATGAAACCACATTCCAAAGGTCTTTCTTAATAATTATCAGATTGAGCTAATGAGCTATGAATTTTCTCTATAATTATATTACAGATTTGTACTTACCAGGATCATTAAATGTAACTACAACGTAGTTGAACGGAGCATCAACCGTCCCTTTCGTTTCATTTACAATACGAATGCATTCGTTTTTAACGCCTTCGATCTCTTCTGACATACTACCAGTATCATCAATAACCATCGCCAATGTAGAACCTGTTCCCAGGTTCAATATCCCTCGAAAATGAAGTTCCCCGATTGTATTCAAAAGTCCATAATCTGATGATGATATAAGAATTTTTAAAATATTGAATCATGGAAGGATGGTGTGTATCTCTATGATTGGGGTATACATTCTTAACTGGTAGTATGTTACAAAGATTAAAAGTTATTGTAGTATTTAGACCTATATTTAGCATCATCAAAACTGTGGATTTGGCTGGAAGTTTATGGGTCTTAAATAAGGTCTTAAAGGTTCGGCATAGCGTTTTTAAATATTTTCCTATACCTTTTTCAGTTTATAAATATTTTCATGTATGAAGACCATGGAACCGACACTATAAAAGACATAAATGATATGCTGACTCAACAGAGTGTGGAGAGAATGAAATGGAAATTGACAGGCGGAAATCTACCTATAGTAGTATAGAAGAAAAATGCATAATCATTCAAAATAATGGTTACGGTAATTGACAGCGCACAATGGGAGTGTTTTTGCTTTTGTTTTATACAATTTGGTATTGGTTTGCTTTAAATATGGCATCGCATGGAGGTTTGACAGAATTCATAAAAATAGTAGATACTACGGTTCTGGTAGAAAGCCTATGGACAATTCCTTTAAAAATTTTACTTCATCAAAAAAAACTAAACCTTCTTGGTTGACTATTAAATTAAAGTTAAATATGTAATATTGGTCAGCTATATTTATGTTATTTTATTTTATTACATAATTTGATTTCTTTGTGTGAAATCTAAAAATAAAGCTGAATAATTTTTACTTGCTTTGCTTCTGTGAAAAATTTAAATCAAGCAACCATCGTTTTGTTATGGAGAGAAAAGCTTGGACGGATACAATGAAAATCTAGCAACGACAAATTGTCAAATAAATGGTCTAGCCTAACAGAAAGTTCAATAATTTTCCATTTTTTTATACTTGAAAATAAAAAAAAAAATATGAGGTAACTGATCCATGTTTATTATTTTAGAAATAATAAACATGTAAATTGCTTACAAATTTCTATTTGGGGGATTGCAGAGGAAATTCCTCCTCCTTTTTAAAATTTACATATAATTTGAAAAATAGAATTGAAGGCACGTGTTAGCTTTTTATTATGTAACAATAAAAACTGCAGACCGTGAGCGCATTCCAGTTATAAATAGAATATAATGTGTTTAAACCTGGCATCTCGCCGACAATAGGCCTACACGCATAAGTAGAATTCACACGCATAGACAGTCATGCGAATAGTGTTTGTCACGCATTAGAAGCAAAATACGGTAAATACAGCCCCAAACAGAGGAAATGTGGACGAAAACGACCAATAATTGGGCAAATGACAAATTTCTTGTTTGCCCGACGACATCGGATAAAATAAGGTATGACCGAGTATCGGCGATGAGAAGTCTCACGCATTGATGCCAAAAAGTGGTATACTCGTTATTGGTCGGAATCGACATAAGCAGGGCTAAATTAAGTTAGTCAAAATGATTAATATATTTTTACAGAGAAAATTCCAAAAAAATCAATGGAAATAATTGTGTAAAATAATAGCATTTAAATAATGAAGGTGTGTATCTCAATGATTGGGTTATACTTTCTTAACTGGTAGGATGTTACAAAGGTTAAGTTACTGCAGCATTTAGACCCACATTTAGCATCATCAAAACTTTTTCAGTTTATAAATATTTCCATGTAGAGATAGGCCATGGAACCGATACTACAAAAGACAAGCTAAACATAAATAAGATGCTGACTCAACAAAGTGTGGATAGAATGGAATGGAATTGAGATGCGAAAATCTACCGGGGAGTAAGAAGAAAAAGGCCTAATCATTCAAAATAAATGGTTACGGTAATAGACACCGTCCAATAGAAGCGTTTCTGCTACTTTTTTGTATAAAATCTTTTGCTGTAAATATGACATCACAGTGAGGTTTAACAAAATTCATTAAAAAATAGTACATACTACGGGTCTGGAAGTAAGACTATGGCCCAAATTTTATTTTGTCAAAAAATAAAAACCTTCTAATTTTGACTGAACTTAAAAATGTAATATTGATCTGCCACACTTATGTCATTTTATTACTTAATAGATATGAAAAAATGAAACATAATAACGGCTTTTATTTGTTTGGTCTCTAAAAATAAAGCGGAATAATCTTAATTTGGTTTGAGTCTGTGAAAAGTCTAAATATAGTAACCATCGTGTTGTTTCCTTATGGAGAGAAAAGCCTGGATGACATCCGCGCGGTTAAAAGCACAACCTATAAGCAACGACACATTATCAAATAAATGTTCTGTCTAGGCCTAGCCTAACCGGACGAATAACTTTTCATTTTTGTTCTACTTGATAATAAACTGAAAAGTATACATATAGGTAACTGATACATGTTCATTATTTTAGAAATAATAAACATGTATTCTCTACATTTCGATCGCGTGACACTGACCTTTGGCCTCGACTTATAGTCTAGTTTTTAAATACTGCATCATAAATTCGGTTATCGCCAGGGGTATATATTTTACAAAACATCTTGTTCTTAATTTTCGATAATATAAATAGGCCTAGGCCTATACAATATAAATAGTATTAGAAATGAAAGTGGAACACACCTATACTTCCTGCTTATGTATAATAAACTTGAATTGTGTTTATTACAATATAATCTATTGTAAATCAGTATGTAAACAAGCTAGAGTGGATAGGAGGGTATGTGCACTAATCGAGAACTAAACAGCAGAAGGTTAGAGAACTCAATAGTCAACCAATTTATCAATCGACCAATCGGTCAATCTCAATCAATAGATCGACCGACCAAGCAACCAAGCAAACACACCAAGCAAGAAACCAACTGACTGACCAGTCAACCTTGATGTCGTCAATCCATATCAGTTTGGTCTCTAAAAATAAAGCGGAAAAGTCTTAATGGCTGGTATTCTCGAACTTTATTCCAGGACTATAAACTCAGATTTAATCTGGGACTAACTGACTATGGTATTCTCAAAGGTGTCCAACGTTTGTCCAGATATAAACCCTGAACTAAAACGTACTAAATTTGTTTGTCGGGGTACTAGGTTTATAGTTAGTCCAGAATCATCTGTTTTAAGGTTAGTCATGGACTAACTTTCGAGAATACCATCCAATTTGGTTTGCGTCTGTGGAGTCTAAATCTAGTAACCAACGTTTTTTTTTCGTATGGAGAGAAAAGCGTGGATGACATCCGTGCGAATAAAAGTACAACCTACAAGCAACGACACTTTATCGAATAAATGGTCTGTCTAGGCCTAGCCTAACCGGACGTTGAATAACCTTTCATTTTTTTTTTCTACTTGATAACAAACAAAAAAGTATGCATAGATGTAACTGATACATGTTCATTATTTGAGAAATAATAAACATGTATGATCTACATTTTGATCGCGTGACACTGACCTTTGGCCTCGACTTATAGTCTAGTTTTTAAATGCTGCATCATAAATTCGGTTATCGCCAGGGGTATATATTTTACAAAACATCTTGTTCTTAATTTTGCCTTCAAAATATAATATAAATAGGCCTAGGCCTATATAATATAAATAGTATTAGAAATGAAAGTGGAACACACCTATACTTCCTGCTAATGTATAATAAACTTGAATTGTGTTTATTACAATATAATTTATTGTAAATCTGTATATAAACAAGCTAGAGTGGGTGGGAGGGTATGTGCATTAAGCGAGAACTAGACAGCAGAAGGTTAGAGAATCATTCACTCAATATTCAACCAATTTATCAATCGACCAATCGGTAAATCAATAGATCGACCGAACAAGCAACCAAACCAACACACCAAGCAAGAAACCAGCTGACTGACCAGTCAACCAATCACCCAATCATCCACAACCAAACACCAACCACCAACAAAGTGTTCCCTGAACAAACCAACCAACCAACCAACCAAAAAAAGCAAACAAACAGACAAACAACCAACCAAGCAATCAAACAACTAACTGACCAATCAACCACACAACCAACCAAGCAATCACTCTACTAAACAACACCCAACAAACAAACCAACCAACCTAAAAAAAAACAAACATACAAACAACCAACCAACCAAACAACCAACCCAAAAAAAAAACAAACCAACCAACCAAACAACCAAACAAACAAGCAAACAAACAAACAAACAACTGACCAACCAAACAAACAACCAAGCAACAAACAACCGAGCAAACAATTAACCAAACTACCAACTAACTGACCAATCAATCAACCTAACAACCAAGCAATCAACCAACAACCAACCATTGACCAGACGACCAATCGACCGACCCATGGTCAGCTTGTGCCTTCGTATGTTACATTATGAGATGTGTAAATAAGAATTAAAGAGCTTTCCAATTACAAAGCCTCTCGGCCTGATCTAGTGTCTGCCACTATGTTGAAGATGTGTTTAGCTTATCGTCCGTCTGGAGAAAATCCAGCGTCAGGGCATATTTGTCAAATGTATGAGAAGAGGATGAATACTGGCTTTCACAATTATAGACCTGTCGTTTTGACACCTCTTTTTTTGTAAAATTTTGGAAGGCATTGCCTATGTTAAATTGTGTGACCATCTGACTAACATTGGTGTTCTCTATGGCCTTCAAATTAGTTTTACTCAAGGGAAGTTCTGTTTAACTAACGTGTCTGATCCCACAACAATTTTTTTTTCTTTGCTCTAGAAAATATAACTTGTACAATTTTATTGCTCTATTAATGAACTTTGCTTTTCCTGCTTAAAATATACAACAATATTTGTAATTAAAACAATAAAAAAAATTATTCGTAAACATCGCTATAATTACCACCAATACTTGTTTCAACATCACTCAAGTAGCACCGATGCAAGAGGAAAGTCCTGATTGACGACTGAATATCTTATACTAGAATTAGCAACTCGGAAAGATAAGTAAGTTTAAATTGCTTTTTCGATATTTTTCAAATCGACAGTGACACCAAATGACACAAAAAAGGCAAACACTGTCGTGGTCCGGCTTTAGGTATGATACGTCGTAACTGAGGTGTTTTGAGAATTCTATTACTTCAATTGATATGCTACTTTCGTTTGTCCCCATCTTGAATATGGTAGTGTTGTGTCCAATTCGTTTTCGTCTACTCATAGTACCCGTCTCCAAAGAGTTCTGGATTGTTTTCTACGTGTTGTTTGTTCTAAATATCGTTGTCCGCCTTTCTCTATTTCTTTTCCTTCTGTAGTTATTCGTTGTTCCATATTTGATTTTCAGTTTGTGTGCGTGAATTCCCTGTTTAATTGTAAATTTATCATGTTAAAGCAAATGTCTTACCCGTATAATTTTAAATGTAATTTTTATATGTTCCTTATTGTCGTGTAAATGCTACTGAAACGGGTTTATTTCTCGCATTAGTTCACTTTTTTACTAATTGTGTTGAAAAAGATAATTCTACTGATCCATTTTTTGATACTGTTTGTTCTAATACGATAAGTGAATTTGTATAAAGTTTTTTTCAATATCTAACTCAGTGTTTATGTATTTTTAATATATTCTGTAAGTGGCGGGTTTCGCGCTGTATGATGTGAATGCAAATAAATAAATAACTCATAAAGTGTTTTCTAGCGACAATACTGAAACGTTATTTACAATTGTTTGTAGAATAGTTTGCTTTAATTTTAAAATTAGTTTTTAAAGTTGTTAGTTTCTTCCTTCGAGCTATTTATTTCGTTTTATGAAATGTAATACGTGGCAGAGAGAAGCCAAAGCTAATTTTCCACAATAGGCAGTAAAACAAGAAAATGGTCATATTTTTCAATATTGTGTTTATCTCAAAAACATTCAGTTTAAATATTTAATGTTCATACATTAACGATTTTCAGATATATGATCAGGATTTTAAAAAAAAATGAAATTTAATATGACTCTGCTAGGTATACTGATAAGCAATTTTCAAATGCAGTTTTTTTCAAAATTGAGGCAAGGAATGGCAAAACCATCAAGTTGTCGCACAGGAAGGTATTGAGATAAGTGCAAATAAATAATAGGAAACAAAGAAATACAAGGCAACATTTTGTATATTTTGTTCCATAACTTTGGTTATAGTTGTCCGATTTTTAAAAATTACCCCTCATTTTAAAGCTTATAAAAAGATGTATATGGCTTTAACATTATCTCCATTTTGTCATTTTGCGAGAACTTGGTGGTTTTGCCATGTCTTGCCCCAATTACATTCTAAATGTTTTAACTTTGATTTTTCATAACTTTGCAAGGAAACATAGTATGGAAACTAATTTTTTTTGCATGTTAAAGATTGTAGTTTCATAGTTCATAATAGCGAGGTTTCGCAACTTTACGAAATACGAAAACGAAAACGGATACGTCATAAATTCTTGTAACGTTTGAATATGTTGTTACATTTGGTAAATATTTTAGGACGATCATCAACGATTTGTAGGTGGAAAATTTGATATATTTTGGAGCATATTTAGCAACTTTTAAAAATTGAAGTGTGACGTATCCGTTTTCGTTTTCGTACTTCGTAAGTGTTTCGACTTATGACTCCTTTGGCTTGGCTCTGCCACAGGAGTTTGGATATGGGAAAACATTAAGCAATGTTCTTCAACTTAAAATAACAATGCAATATTTTGTTTTATATACAGAATGTCGACCTGTTTCAATCTTACCCATAAGGATTTTGAGCCTGGGAAGTATGATACGCCTACATCTATTTTGGTTATAATGTACCTGGTTTCTCTAACTGGAATATTGGCAAATCTAACCGTCATCATTGTTTTTATTAACTGCAAAATTTACCGGAAGTCTTTCACCAACCTGCTAGTCTTCCAGCAATCTATCATCGATTTAGTTACAAGCGGTTATTACCTAATTGTTATTTGTATTGGACCAATTCCAGATGAAAATATCAACGACTTTTTTTGCAAGCTGGGCACATTTTTCCTGTTCTTCCTATCTTCTTCAACGATAAACCTGGTATTTATATCGCTGGAGAGGTACGTAGCAGTGGTACATCCAGTGAAGTATTGGGTGCGAGGAAATAGTAAAAAACGTATGTTGCCATACTTAGGTCTACCATTTTTGGCTTCATTTGCACTAACAGTTCAATATCTGTTCATAGTCGAAGAGGACCCATATGATTTAGGGACTTGCATATTTTGCTATAAAAACGAATTACGTGGACTAATATCGTCTTTAAGTTTACTTTTGGGAAATGCGGTAATTCCTGTTGGCGTCATGACTTTTTGTTACTATCGAATCTTCGTCAAATTAAAAGCAAGAGTGAAAAGTAGAACGAATTCAACTAGGCAAACACATGTAACGCGTTCGCGTGGAAATACTGCGGACAAAGCTGACACTACGCTGAACGTTTTACCGTCTTCGCCGCGTCAACAAGATGACGATGAACGCAATTTTATTATTACCATGGCCATTAACACAGGGGTTTACTTCATTTGTATTTCTCCTTTGGTTTTGTTGTATATTTACTATACAATTTGCAAATGTTTTGATGTTAACAATCACATTGCACGTGATATCTGTCTGCTTATAGTAGTATCAAGTACGGCGGCTAATCCATTCGTTTACGCCTACAAATTTAACGAGTATAAAGACGGATTTTTGAAGACATTCTTCCGCCGTCGTTGAATTCCTTTGATAAATTCGTCCGAGATACTACAAAGGTAAATAAAATGTACGCGTACCTACACAACGACACGCGCCGAAACTAGACGTCCCAACTGCAGCCGCGTCTCATTGCTTCTCTTATTCGCTTCTTATTGCTTCTATTTCCGCATGCGAGCATAACAGTTGACGCCCTTCGTTGTGTTACTGACGAATTAAACTTGAATTCCTTGTCACTAAACCTCCTAAATCTCAGCACATCACCCCATCCTCCGAAATCCACATCGGTTACCCATTAAGCAACGTATTATTTTTAAAATGCTTTTATTTGTATTTACGTCCATCCATAATTCATCTTCCCAATATATTTCTGACCTTCTTCAAATTAGTCCCTCAACATGCACTCGTACTTTGAGGTCAACATCTGACCAAACGCTTCTTTTCCATGTGGGGAAAGATCCTTCAAGGTTGCTGAACCTAAGTTATAGAACGCTTTACCATTATCTACTAGTATTCGCCATTCACCCTCTGTTTCTGTTTCCAAACATCGTTTGAAAACACACCCATTTAGTTCTTTCTGATTATTTTTTCCCTTTTCACTTGAAGCGCATAGAGGCTTTAGTATTTTGCACTATAAATAGGCATATTTAACCATTAATCATTAAACATGCGAACTCTCTCTGATAACTTGAACTGATTCCTGTGATAATTTTAATACAGCATAAATGTTTGTGGTAAATTCATCCTAATTTTTTCGGCAAATTTAATTTCAAAATTTTACTTAAGGATTCCTGTTAATATTTCACCATGTATTTTTTTTCGGTAAAATGTTAGAAAACCACAAGAAGTTTCTTTGGAGAAGTTTAATGTGGTTCCCTGGGCAATTTTATGTACCGGTTTGTTTAAATGTTTATCTATCAGTGTATAAGCTAATATTTATCGGATTTTTAAAAAGGGTATTCTTTTGTGACTTCTGATGCACGTCGTTTTTAGGGTTGCCTTGCTTGAAAAGGTCACTGTCCATTTTTATTAAAAACTATTTATTCTCGATTTTGCAAAGTAAAATATTTAAAATATACAGTACGGTAGATACTGCATTGCCAAAGAATTATACGATTAATACAAACTATATTTCAAAACAGATCGTTTCAACAGGTTCATGCGAGATAGAGGTAATACAAAATCATAAATAGTCACAAAGCAGGTTGTCTAACTAACAACAACTAAACAGTATATTCAATATATATACAGATTGTCATCTCATCAAATGTAAAACTTTTAAAATGTTTTGCCTAGACGATAAAATTAAGCATGTTTTAAAACTTTAAACGTTTGTCTATTTTTATATTTATTAGTGTTACAATTATTATTACTGTATGACATAATATAATTCGTAAATTATTGCAGAAGAACAAAACAATTATGTGTGTCTAGGCCAAGTATTAATACCGTTTCATTGTTGTTTTTTCTTGTAAAGTGATTAAAATGACAAAGATGTATTTATCTAATCTTTGTTTAAATTATCCCATAACATTATATATAGGTATATCTTGTTTAGTCGTTTTGTATAACAAATGGGATTTGTTGAAATATCACAATTAACCTTCCCATTAGCCAGACTGGTGGCGCTATTGTTGTTTACAGCGGTATACTGTCCAAAATTCAAAGAAGACATTATATCCAAAATCCTAGTTTTGAGATATTGAGCAAAACGCATTTGCTGTTAACCTTTCGTATTGGAAATGAATTCTATTTTTTTGATAAAAAATACTAAACATATAATTAAAAATATATGCTAAACTACTTTTATGGTGAATTTAGGGATTTAACTCTATTTAAATGAAGAATGGAGCTACTACAATTTATAACATGAGACAATGGTGCATGAAAAACCTAATTTTAGGCATTATGAAATTCACAATATTTCTAATTTCTTCAGATTAAAAGGTTACCAGTCTTTTTTTTTAAATCAAGTACGGTATTGATCATGAGGTTGTCACTACAGGACGACCTCATGGTGGTGTAGGCTTCGTATGTAAGGTCACACCTGGTTTAGTTTTAAAGAAGTACCGGTAACCATGACAGTACCATCAACCATGACAGAGTATATTACAAATGCTTAACAGTGGACAAAATTATGTTGACAATTTATGGTGTATATTTGCCATATTTAGATGGCTCTTCCGATCAAATTCAGCTATATGCTGAGACAGTTGTGGCATTCCAGTCTAATATCGACGAATGTGAATCTAGTCCCATTATGATAGCAGGGGACTTCAATGCATCTCTACCAAAACATCCTCAGATATGTAGAAACTGGTATCGTTATCCATATTCTGCTAATAGTGTCCTTTTTTTACCTCATTCAGTTTATTTTAAGATTAAAAAAAAATATTTAAGAAACAGTCATTACAACTTATTTTTCCAGTGCTCGAGCGCATAGAGACAGTAGTGTTTTACGCTATAAAAGTCCCACATTATTATTATTATTATCATTATCATTATCATTATCATTATCATTATCATTATCATTATCATTATCATTATTATTATTATTATTATTATAGTTTTTTCTGTAATTTTGTTAAGTTATAGTAGATCATGTTATTGCCAATGAGTATTCTCTCGGCAAAGTAAGAAGCTGTCGTATTCTCACTAGTACCTTTGATGATAACACTAGTGATCATTTACCAATATTGACTACATTTGAGATTGATTTAACTCCTATATCTATCAAAAATGACAACTAAAACCAATAACACATTATTCAAAGTGTAACTGGGAGTCCAACAGTTTCTGCTCTGCCCATGAAAGAAGTCTTGCTGATAGACGTATTGACATTAATTGTTTTGAAGTACACAATACCAACTCGGAACATAGAGTCTGTGAAGATATCACAAGATTAATTCATAACTCTGCTAAATCCAGTACCAGTAACTGCCAATCAAAACGCAGAAAATTTTCAAAGAAAACCGCTGGTGGAATAAAAATTGTACAATTATCAGAGATCGTCAACAATACTGGTATTGAATCTGGAATCAATGTGATAGACCTCGTGAAGGTCAGGTGTTTACTTGCTATAAACATGCTAAAAGTGTCTATAAACAAACCTGAGATAGAATCGAAACGGTATATAATAGGCTATATTGCGTTAAAAATACCAAGAAATTCTGGAAAGCTGTAAAAGACTTAAAAACTGTAAAATCTAATATTCAAAATGATATCGCATATTCAACCCTTTCAGATATCTCAATTAAATTAATAAAAATAAATGTAGAAAATGGATATAATCCGTTCATTCCAGATTACACATGGTATACGGTATAACAAAAGTTAAGCTAGACATTGTGTGAATTTACACAATATCATGGCTAATTAACCATGCGTAATTGTCTACTGTGATTGGTTACTTCCATACAACTTGGATATCATGCCTTATTTCAATTTTTTATGTATACTATAATGCCTAAATATCATATTAATTTCATATTTCTGGGAATTTTTTGGGATATATGATCACCAATTCACATGATAGATTACGTCAATATAGATGCCCGAGAACCAAAAACCTCAAAATCTCAAGCATTGTATATAATGCCTTTTTCAAATTTACGGTAGTAAATTTAGAGAACCAAAAACCTCAAAATCTCAAGCATTGTATATAATGTCTTTTTCAAATTTACGGTAGTATATTATTAAATCACAATTGTAACATTTTACATTTTCAGATAACCATTCTTATGTTTAGTTCATATTCATATTACACATTTTCAAATATTTCTTATCTGGTTAGGATGTACATAGATTTATGCAATTTAACATTGTGAGTATGCCTTAGTACTCTGTTTACATTGGTTAAACATATGCCTTTTAAATAAACATATTAAAGGGCAGGTTCACCCAAAAAATTTATCATCCTTATATGTTTTAGTTTATCCTAAAAAGTATATTCAGCCCTGTTTCTGAATTTTTATTATTCATTTTGCCTAACATAATTATTGGTGAAATAGACGAAAATTGCTAAGTGGAGGGATAGTTCAAATTACAAGATAGAATCCCTATTCTTT
>JAOTQE010125823.1:0-12382 GCA_025631205.1 Nesometra sesokonis
TTCATCCCATTATTAATAGTTCTTTATTGGTAATTGTCACTGTATATATTGTATAAAGTTAATTAATAAAGTAATAATGATTGAAATTTGACATCTGTTTCTGTGTTCTCAATTATTATTATATAAGCGGATATATTGCAATAATGGGGGGAAAATGTCCTAGGGGCTAATGTCCTAGGGGGGGGGGGCTAATGTCCGGAGGAAAAATACCGGGGGAAAATGTCCGGAGGGGCAAACAGCCTGCTTCCGATATTTGTGAAGTTGCAAAATTAATATTATCATGAGGCAGAGAAAGTGGCCGTGGTAAGTCTTGAGAGGACAATATTTAAACTCTGAACTACAAGGTAAGCATGTTAACTACTGTACGAAGTTGTTCCGATCTTACAGCTATTAGCCCATGTGGCTCATAGTTACTACTGCAGTGAAGTTAGTCCATTGTACAAATTCTGGAACAATTAATTCTTTAATATTACTAAGAATCTGCCTCTTTACGAGGACTGTCTATTTTGGAGACCTTGGCAGTTTTGATGTATCGTGGCTTGATGATTATTTTTCCGGTAGATTTTTGGCTAGGATAATTTGAGAACTTGGGGATTCCCCACAAGGAATATTACTTAAACTGGTAGTTTGAGGTATGAGCTAAAATGTGATAAAATTAAATGTTCCATTTATTACGACGTACCTTTGCATAGAACTCCTTGGTAGCCATTGTGACAGGAACACACACAGTTGACGGGATCAAGTCTGCCGTTTACACATTCAAGGTTACATTCTAAAAACAAATATTTTTATTAAATTTCACAAAAATTAAGTTCATTAAAGGCTAATTTCCAACGATTAGGAAAATAACATTGTAAACTTGAATCGGAAAGTTAAGCCGGGCCTTACTGCGTCGTGCAACGGTCGCACGACTAAACCGTCGCTCCATGTGTGTGTGGTTTCCAGACACGATGTTAGTCTTCTACTCGTCGGCCGACTGTTTTTTAGTGATTTAACAGGGACATCACTAAAATACAGTCGGTAGTCGTGCGACCGTTGCATGCGAATCCGTGAGTGCCCGGCCTTGATGCTATGTATCAAAGATTAAAACTAACATTGCAGGAATAACTTTATTATTTAACACTTCCATGCATAATATTTACAAAATCTAGTAGCATGACGTTAAATGATTTGTGTGTGTGGATAAATGATTTTACTTAATTGATGTCATTAGTAACGTTTTAAATATCATAACATTCAGGAATAGCGCCTACCTTGGCAAGCAGCACCACTCCAAGGAAAGGGGCAGTAACATCGACACATGCCGGAAACTGCTTCAAACCCTTTTTGCTTTGCAACGTAACCTTCATTCCGACAACGAATTCCTGTGTCGCAGTCTTAAAAAATAAATATACATAATATTAATTTTAACGTTTATCATAATCATTGCCAAAATCATCACCATCGATAATATCATCGGCATAGTTGTTAACGTCGTGGTTGTCTTCGTCAACGTCATAACCATTGGAATAGTATTCTCCATTTACAATGAAATCTATCATAAGTATCACCAATATAGTTTCAATGAGAGTCACCTCAAAAAGTGGCAAAGTCAAGCCGAAGGAGGCATAAATCGCAATCCACAATAGGCATATTTTGTTTTAAGGTCAATTTTGAAATTTTAATTTTTTTCTAAAACAGTTTAAACATTCAATTTTCATACTAGATTTTCAGAACTGTTTGAATGTGCGAAATTTTATTGTTGATAAATTTACAAGGAAACATAGAATGAAACTTGCTTTTTATTATGTTAACGATAATAATGTGTAGTTTGATAATAAATAACTTATTTTTTTTATTTTTTTCGAGGTATGTCTCTTGGGCTTGACCCAAGCTTTGTGTTTTTTCCAGGCATTTCTAACAGTTCGTCACTTTCATTCATTCGACTATGTCTACCTGTACTTTTATTTTTAATTAGATGTTTTTAATTTGTAATTGTTAGTTGTAAATGTAGCCTACTTACGGATGTTACGGCTATATTGTGGACAGATATCTTGGTCGTGTTTTATAACAGGTTTCTTATAGCCATTCCAACATTCTTGTTCATCGCCACCACACGCATCTAAAAGGACAATATTAAGACGTACTGTATATAGCGATTTTTAAATTCAAAAACACAAATCCATCGGAGCTATACAGGGCAAATAAGAATTCCAAATTAACAAAAAAAAGGGAAAACAAAACGGCCCGCATTAATAAACCTGTCAACGTGACCTGTCCCATTTTCCTTTATGGTGAGAGGTGAATTAGTATCGCACATATTGTTTGCAGTGAGTGTCGGGGACATAAAACGGTAACAAAAATATAAACGAGGATGTATTGTGTTAGATAAAATACCAGAACAACACCTAGTTGTTTTCACATCTAGAGCAGCTACTATGGTAGATTGTCTCGACGATTCAAATTACATACGACGAAGCAAGCTCCCCTCCCCAAATACCTACAAAAGATACGTACCAGCACATAACTCGCCCTTGTATCCAGAAAAACAGTGGTAGGAACCAGTAGTTTTATCGAGTAGGCCTCTCATACTGCATAATTCGCAAACTAAAAGAGAAAAAGATCAGCCGGTATCATTTCTATTCCAGATAATGAAATTCTCACAATAGTGTCTATTAGTTTTACCGAAATTACTTTACCGATTCATGTAAAATAGCCATAGCTAGACACACATTGTTACATTGGTTTACTTATTGTGTTTGGTGTGTAATAGCGCATAATAATAATAATTAACACTACAAAAGATTTTTGCGTTGTTTTTGGCTCAGCCACAAATCCTAGGGTTGATCGATATCCATAGCCAGTCCAAGTTCTTTACTAAGACATTTTCCAGGTGACGCTGTTGTTGTCGGCTATAGGTGCAATGTATTCAAGTGTTTATAACCCTAAGTTGTTACCACAATCAATTTATTCCACAAAGTTATATGAACTTTAGAAGTGGTAAAATAAGAAAACTAGGTGTTACCTTCTGTAGTGTGGTCTTGCGTTGTGGTTGGTTCAATTGTGGTAATTTTTGCCGTTGGCGTTTTTGGTGCTCTGGTTTCTATTGGTAACGTCGTTTTGGCTACTCTGGTTTCTATTGGTAACGTTGATCGGTAACGGTCAATTGTTATTGGTATCCTTGTTTGTACTGGTCTTGTTGGTAACGTCGTTGTTGCTGCGTCTGTTGGCAACATGGTTGTTGTTGGATCGATTTGCAACGTCGTTCTTGATGCGTCGGTTGGTATTAGTAATGTCGTTATTGATGGATTGGTCGTAAATGACAAGGTCGTTTTTGATGCGCGTGTTGTTAATGGTAACGTCGTTTTTTCTTTTTCTCTTGGTATTGGTATCGTCGGTTTTTCTGCTCTAGTTTGTATTGGTAACGTCGTTTCTTCTGCATCAGTTGTTTTTGGCAACGTTGTTTGTGGTTCTTTGGTTGGTAACGACGTTGTTGCTGCGTCTGTTGGTAACATCGTTGTTGCTGGATCGATTTGCAACGTCGTTCTTGATGCGTCAGTTGGTATTCGTAATGTCGATTGTGTTGGAATGGTCGTTAGTGGCAAGGTCGTTTGTGATGCGTCGGTTGTCGACGGCAACATCGTTTTTTCTGCTTTAGTTTGTATTGGTAACGTCGGTTTTTCTGCATCAGTTGTTATTTGCAATGTTGTTTGTGGTGCTTTGGTTGGTAACGTCGTTGTTGGGGCGTCGGTTGGCAAGGTCGTTGTTGCTGCATCTGTTAGTATTGGAAACGTCGTTTGTGCTGGGTCGGTTGTTAATGGTGGAGTCGTTTTTGATGCGTCTGTTGCTAATGGTAACGTCGTCTTTTCTGCATCGGTTGGTATTGGTAATGTCGGTTTTTCTGCGTTAGTTGTTAATGGTAACTTCGTTTGTTCTACTCTTGCCGGTAATGTTGTTTGTGCTGCGTCGATTATTAATTGTGGTGCGTCGATTGGTACTCGTAACGTCGCTTGTGCTTCTCTCGTTTGTAACGTCGTTTTTGCAAAGTCGGTTGATAGTGGTAACGTAGTTTGTGATTTGCTGGCTGTGACGGTAGTTTTTGCAGCGGCGGTTGATAGTGGTAAAGTTTTTTCGGTGTCGGTCGATAGTGGTGTTGTTGTCTGGGCTTTTCTAGTTGGTAACGTCGTTTTTTCTTTATCAGTTGATACTGGTAACGTTGTTTGTTGTTTTGTGACAGCTAACGTTGTTTTTGCTGCGTCGGTTGGTAGTGGTAACGTCGTTTGTAATTCTGTTGCTGTTAACGTCGTTTTTTGTGCATCGGTTGATTGGGGTGATGTCGTTTCAGCTGCGTCGGTTGATAGTGATAAGGTCGTTTCTGGTTTTTCGGTTGGTAACGTCGTTTTTATTTCGTCAGTTTGTAACGTAGTTTGCAATGCGTCGGTTGGTAATGGTAATGTCGTTTGTGCTGCTGTTGTTGGTAACGTCGTTTGTGATGCTGTTGTTGGTAACGTCGTTTGTGATGCTGTTGTTGGTAACGTCCCTTCTCCTGCAACGGTTGGCGATGTTGTTTCTCCTGCTTTGGTAAGCAACGTTGTGGAAGCTTCATCCGTTGACAACGTAGTGACTTCATCTGCCGGAAACGTAGTGACAGGTGCTTCTGTCGGCAAATGTGCGACTGTCTTAACTCGTGACTGCCATGCGGTCGAAAACTCTACATCTATTGGTTTCTTTGTTGTCAACGGTAGTGTTAAAACTTCTTCATCCATAACGGTTACAATTTCTGTGTGACCATCCGTCGTGCTAGGTACCATCGTGATTTCTTCTGTTGTAGAAGTTGTAGTGGATATTGTCGTTACGTCTACGTCAGTTGACAGCTCTTTTGCGACTTTTGTTGTTACAGGTTTATCTGTTACAATATCTGTGTGATCTTCCGTTGTACTGGACAACGTCGTTGCCTGCTCTTCTGTTGTAGAAGCTGTAGTGGATATGGTTACGTCTGGGTTAGTTGACAGCTCTGTTGCGACTTGCGTTGTTACAGGTTTATCTGTTACGATATCTGTGTGATCTTCCGTTGTACTGGACAACGTCGTTGCCTCCTGTTCTGTTGTAGAGGCTGTAGTTGATATTGTCGTTACATCTGGGTCTCTTGGAAGCTCTGTGGTGACTTCTGTTACCTGTTTATCTGTTACAACATCTGTGTGAGCTTGCGTCGTACTAGATGGCGTCGTTATTTCTTCTGTTGTAGAGTCTGTAGTAGATATTGTTATGTCTGGGTCTCTTGGCAGCTCTGTTGCTAGTTCGGTTGTCACCTGTTCATCCGTTGTTACACTATCTGTGTGATCATCTGTTGTACTGGACACTGTCGTCGCTTGCTGTTCTGTTGTAGATTCCGTAGTGGATATTGTTCTTACATCTGCATCTTTTGATAAGGTTGTTGTTGATTCTGTTGTCGCCTCTTCATCCGTTACTGTTACAACATATGTGTGATCTTCCGTCGTACTGGACAATGTCGTTTTTAGTTCTGTTGTAGCGTCTGTGGTGGAATACATTGTTGTTGTGTCTGTTGATAGCTCCGTTGTTGATTCTGTTGTCACCTCTCCATCGGTTACAATTTCTGTGTAATCTTCCGTCGTACTAGAAAATGTTGTAACTTGTTTGGTTGTATATATGGTAGTGGATATTGTTCTTACTTCTGGATCTTTTAGTATCGTTGTAAAAGGTTTAGTTGTGACCTCTCCATCCGTTATTGTTACAACATACGTGTGATCAGCTGTTGTACTAGACAATGTTGTTTTTATTTGGTCTGTTGTAGAATCTCTTGTGGATAATGTTGTTACGTGTACATCTGTTGCCGTTTCTGTTGTACCTTCATTTGCTGTTGTCATTTGTTGTTCTGTTGTAGAGTCTGTAGTAGATAATGTTGTTAATTCTGCTCCTGCTTCCGTTGGCAGATCGGTTGTCGGTTGTAATGCTGTCACTTCTCCATCACTTACACTATCTGTGTGATCCTCCGTCGTACTAGACAACGTCGTTTGTTGTGCTGTTGTTAAGTATGTAGTAGATATTGTCGTTACTTCTGCATTTGTTGATTGCACTGTTGTCACGTCCTCGTCTGTTATTGTTACAATATCTGTAGTTTCTGGTTCATCTGTGTTAACTTTGGTGGGTGACGTTGTAGCAGGTAGTGTCGTTTCCCTATCACTTGTTGTTAGTAGCGTCGTGTCTCGATCATCTGTTGTTGGTAACGTAGTTGTTTCTCTATCGTCTGTTATTGGTAGCATCGTTTCTTTATCTTCTGTGGTTGGTAGCGTCGTTTCTCGATCATCTGTTGTTGGTAGCGTTGTTGTTTCCGTATCATCTCTTGTTGGCGGCGTCGTTTCACTATCATCTATTGTTGGTTTCGGCGTTTCTCTATCATCTGTTGTTATCGACGTCGTTTGTCTATCGTCTGTTGTCGGTAGTGTCGTTTCTTTATCTGTTTTTGGTAGCGTCGTTTCTCTATCATCTGTTGTTGGTAACGTAGTTGTTTCTCTATCATATGTTGTTGGTTGCGTTGTTTTTCTATCATCTGTTGATTGCGGCGTAGTTTGTCTATCATCTGTTGTTTCTCTATCGTCTGTTGTTGGTAGCGTAGTTGTTTCCCGATCATCTGTTGTTGGTGGTGGTGGTGTCGTTCCTTTATCGTCTGTTGTTGGTAGCGTAGTTGTTTCTCTATCAACTGTTGTTGGCGGCGTCGTTTCTCTATCATCTGTTGTTGGTTGCGTCGCTTCTCTATCTTCTGTTGTTAGTGGCGTCGGTTCTCTATCATCCGTTGTTGGTAGGGTCGTTTCCGTATTATCTGTTGTTGGAGGCATCGTTTCTGCAGCATCCGTTGTTAGTAGCGTCGTTTCTTCGACATCTGTTGTGTGTCCTGGCTTATCTGGTGTACGACGGGGTGTTTTTATTTTATCAGTTGTTATTTCTGTAGTTAAATCATCTTCTGTTA
The DNA here is from genome assembly GCA_025631205.1 of Nesometra sesokonis. Classification (NCBI taxonomy): domain Eukaryota; kingdom Metazoa; phylum Echinodermata; class Crinoidea; order Comatulida; family Antedonidae; genus Nesometra; species Nesometra sesokonis. The sequence goes on from JAOTQE010125823.1 coordinate 6,965, forward strand.
CAAAAATTGTATATGTAGAAACCTCCGTCGTTGGCAATGTTGTTTCTTGCTCCGTCGTCTCTTGTTCCGTTGTCTGTTCCGTTGTAGACAACGTTGTTTCTTCTCTATGTGTCGTTTGCTCCGTTGTTGGCACGGGTGTCTCTTGTAAAAAAAGAAAATACACAAAAATCAGTATCAATCTTCGTATTGCAGGCCCCTATTTAGGAAATTTAATGGGGAGGTTCGACTTGAGACTCATGCGGAACTCCTTATCAAATACCACATGTACAGCCAAACCTCGTTATAACATAGGCCTACACCTTAGGTGGAGCCAAGATTGATGAAAGGGGTGGGGGAGACAGACTTGTGAGCGAAGCGAGAAATTTAGGTTAGGGAAATGGGGCCGCTAAGGGCCTCCGTTTGTGGTCCAACGGCCGAAGGCTCCAAAAAAATTGCGTTATTTTACACCCTAAAAAATACATTAGAGTCCACTAAATTGTCTCGTTAGCAGATCAGCTTGTTTTAGTTTCGAAGTTCAGAATTGCGAGCGGAGCAAGAAATTTAGGCTTGGGGACAGGGAGCCGGCGAGGTTTTCGAAGTTTAGACTTGTGAGCGAATCGAACAATTTAGAGTGGGACTTTGGGTCGCTGAGGGCCCAGGTGGGGGTCCAGGGACCTAAGGCCCCAGATAATTTTGCGGTATTTTACATGTTAAAAGACACATTAGAGTCTATCGAAATGTCTCGTTTTCCAGATAAGCTTGTTTCGGTTTCGAAGTTTAGACTTGCGAGCGAAGCAAGCAAATTAGGCTGGGAACAGGGTGTCGGCGAGGACGTCAGGTTGGGGTTCATGGACTCAAGGCCCCGAAAATGCGTTATTTTACATGCTAAAAGATACACGAGTCCATAAAAATGTCCGGTTTTCCAATTCATCCCGTCTTTGTTTCGAAGTTTAGACTTCCGAGCGAAGCGAGCAATTTAGAGTGGGGCTTTGGGGCCGCAGAGGCCGAAAACCCTAGAAAAATTTGGGGTCGTTTACATGTTAAAAGACACATTAGAGTCAATCATAATGTATAGTTTTCAAGATGAGCTTGTTTTTGGTTTTTGGTCTTGGTTTCGAAGTTTAGACTTGCGAGCGAAGCAAACAATTTAGGCTGGGGACAGGGTGCCGGCGAGGACGTCCGGTCGGGATTCAGGGGCCGAAAGCACCGAAAAAATGCGTAATTTTACATGTTAAAAGACGCATTGTGGTCCATCAAAAAGATCCGTTTTCCAGTTCACCTTGTCTTGGTTTCGAAGTTTGCGAGCGACGCAAGCAATTTAGTGTGGGGCTACAGTTATGGGCCGCTGAAGGCCCAGGTCAGAGTCCAGTTCATTAAAATGTCCCATTTTCCAGATCAGCTTGTTTTGGTTTCGAAGTTTATACTTGCGAGCGAAGCGAGCGATTAGGCTGGGGTCAGGGAACTGACGAGGACGCCCGGTCAGGGTTCTGGGACGGAGGCCTCGAAAAAATTCCGTTATTTTACATACTAACAGACACAGTAGAATCCATTTAAATGCCCCATTTTCCAGTTCAGCCTGTATTTGTTTCAAAGTTCAGACTTGTAAGCAAAGTGAGCGATTTAGGCTGGGGGACAGGGGGTCCCGATCGGGTTCCAGGAGCCGAAGGCCCCGGAAAATTCCTTTATTTTACATGCTAAACGACACTTATTTGTAATAGGCTAAGTGTGGACATTTGGTATACAATTCCGTAATTTGGTCATTGAGTGATGTCATCTTTTATAGTAAAGTCACGGTGCCTACATGGTCCATGGATGCATGATCTATGCTTTATGTCTACGATGACGTTTTATTGTAACTTTTACCCCGTGCTTATTAATACAGGCCCGTATTTAGGGGTTCGTACCGAACCCCCTAAATACGTGCCTGTATTAATAACTTTAATTACGTATTAGGTAGGCATACGTTCTTTAAGAACCTTCTGCCAATTTCAGCAGTGTATACGGATATGAAATCACCGGGACACGAAATGCCTGCACATTTTAGTATCTTGGATAACAACGACAATGGTCTGAAAGAACGTAAAAGAAGCAATCTCATATAGAACTGAAAAGCAAGTCTAAACCGGAGACGCACCAGTTGTCAAGAACATGATGCGGCATGGCAACCAAGCGTCGATCCAAAGTTGGGGAGGGGCACCAGGCCCGGGCTCCCTCTTTTAACTTGGAAGATTATTACCTCCACTTGGTAAACTTTTTTAGTAAATTAAACATTGCTCTGACGCAGGAAACGCACCTATTTAAAAAAATAAGTAGGGAGGACCCCAGACCTTCTTTGTCATCGGGTCTCCTCTATCCAACCTTCCAATTTAATATGTACAGTTTATGGTGCAATTCTTAATGAATATTTTTTATTTGTCTTGTTTGTAACTGAAATTTTAATTATGTATTTTTTACTGTGTACGCCAATGGAACACTAATTTCAAACATGTTTTTATGATGGACCAATAAATTCTTTATCTGATCTCAACAAAGCTTTATCCGCCCCGTGTAACATTCCCCAAATTTTCACGAACAGCCGAACAGTAAAAAAGATCAATGGAATAGAACATCTAAATTGCGAGTTCCAGTACTACATAATGCTAACAATCAAAAAGTAAAACCAAGAAACTACAAGTTTATACTTACGTGGACCATCCTCACAGTTATTCCCACTCCAACCATCATTGCATGCACAACGGCAGCTGTCTTGGTTAATTTTGCCTTGTGAGTTACAGAACGAGTCCCATTCACACGAACAACTTTCAGTAGTGTTTACACACGAATTGTCTTGAAATAAATTTAAGATAATTTTGTCAGTGACACCATTATGAAGAGTCATATACTCTTACACGCGCGTATAAATAGACGCGTCAGAGACGCAAAATCCGCGCGTGACGTTATAAATAAGACACCAGTCTGTACGCGCGCGTAACTATTGACTTTTTTCCTGGTGTCATTACCGATAACTAAGAAAATGAAAATGGTAATAACAAAACTTAGTGATGTAAATTTATCTATCTAGTTTTAATTAATATTATTAAGATTTGAAATTACTTTAATTAAAAGGAAAGAAAAAGAAATTAATTAATTTTATCAACCTAAACAACGCCAGTAGTAAGGGAAAGCCTAAAACTTTTTAACAGAAATGTAAAGTTTCTAATTTTAAAATCAAACGCAATTATAACAATAATAACAGCAGATGTATTTAAAACGTGAATTTTCCAAGGGGTACAATTGACCACTGGTCTTTCCAAATTCAGTGATTTTTTCTTTAAGGGTCTTGTTAAGCTCCAATTTTACATAAGGCTTCTAGCCTCGCATGTCTTGCTTTATATATACATCTAAATGTGCGTATCAACGTTAGTCATGTCTAATACATGGATTAAATCGAAAAAAAAATCCGAAATGTTAGAAAGATTTTTATTTGCAACGACAAATTTTTGAACTCTCACTCCGAGTTAATGGCCCAGACCATGATGTTAAGAGCAGTTTCCGACCACTCAGTTCAAGAATCCAGCTATGGGCTGGCATATTATTCCTGCCATTTGTAACTCGGAGATCAAATAACAGGTTTAAATGTCACTAACAAGCGCTTATTAACGCAATATAACTAACTTAAAACCTTTTACGAAATTGATCTTTATTTACAAGACGTGATATTGTTTTCCCCTATTATAGCAGCATTTTATCAGCTATGATACTGCTTTCTTTAACAAAGATAAGATTGGCCATCATAGGAAAGTTTCATCATCATAAGTGCTATATTTGAGCCATAATGGTTGATTATTGTGGGCTTGATTTTTAGTTTAGTTTAGATTGTTTGGGTCACTTGTGAATGAACATGCAATTTTGGACCGGAAAAGAATCTTGGGTTCTCTACTTTTAAGCGTTTTCTATTTTAAGCGAACAGTTTTTGATGCAATTACAAAAACAGAAAGAGTGCTGATATTTTAGAAAATGTTTTGCCTTTTTAAATTTTTTTCCGCTTTGCTGTTCGTTTCCGGGTGACTATTTGAAGCAGGCTTGCCGTACAGTACCTATGCTAGTTTTTTATATATTAAGGTTAAAGATTTATAGTTAACTCAGTTTTCCATTGTAATGTCATGTTTTTATTTTTTTGTCACAGTTTACAAATTTATTTTTTATATGTTACGTACTGTATGTAAAACAACGACAAACACTACTTAAACATACTCACCACAAAGTCCATTGCTGCACCACCCTGACCCGGAAGTACATTCAGTACACTCTGTTCCAGTAATGTACGCATCGATGTCTGTATGATACATACCACTATTTGTACAAAAAGGAAACTATGACCGTCTTTTACTCGTCGGCAGATTTTTTAATGACTTCCTTGTTGAATCACTAAAAGAAACCTTCGGCCGACGACTAGAAGATTCTTTATCTTGTCTGGAAACCACACACACATGGTGAACGGCTAGTCGTGCGACCGTCGTACGACGCAGTAAGAGCCCGGCTTTACGTTTACGTAAGGGTTTGATGTAGGGTAAATCAATATTCTGATTTACTGTACATTTTCAACCTTGTCAACAATATCTTGGAGCAAGTACTGTAGGAACTTAGTTTTAAGAAAATAAATGAAAGAGGATTTCTGAAAAATAATATGTTGAAATGAAACTTTACCGTGTCATTGCAATTACCATGAAACGATGGCACTAACTGAACTAACGGCAGAAGACTTAATAACAATAGATTACTGTATAAACTGCACAAAAATAATGTTGCCATGGTCTTATATAAGATGTGAATAACTGTTAATGAAGTTCTACATAATATTTTTGAGATTAGAAGATACTATACTTCTTTAGTTCACAGTTGGAAGCAGGGTTGGTGCTGCAGCTGTTGTTTGGACACATGCAAGAGACTGGGAAGGGATAGGTGGTGGGGTATGAACATTTATTGTCAGTTGGCAATTAATGATACTTGGGGCAAGTGGTTTTATAGTGACATTGCTTTCTTCGCGTCTACAAAATTCTTCATTAGCGTTTGTTAAAATGATTCTTGAAATACTGTGGAGAGTTTTAGACAAATCAATATACATAAAAAACTCGTACATATATACGGGACTTACTGAAGATCACATTCACATATCAAAGGTAACCTGCATTGCATGGGATTTACATCAAGTACAATATCAGAAAGATGACAAAATTCCACTGGAATGATCCCGACATTATAAAACAGTGCCATGGCACACAATTCGATAACACATGAGTACACCATTTCTCCATAGTCCATTCCATTGATGGAAATTCTTAAAGATATATTGTCACCTGTAAATGACCAAAAAACCATCAACATTAAAGATGTATTGTCACTTGAAAATGACCAAAAAATCAGTGACATTAATTTTGAAATTAACTTGCTCATAATATA
>JAOTQE010125845.1:0-12379 GCA_025631205.1 Nesometra sesokonis
CTGCATTCCGTTTACCAGCAATTTAAGGTGCACAGACCGGCTAGTACATAACTCACAGGTGTTCTCAGTTATATGGTATACCTGCCAACTCTCACGCATTACGCGTGAGTCTCACGCATTGGAGCCTATTTTTGACGTCTCACGCATAAATCAATTTATCTCACGCATAAGCAGAATCCTCACTCATTATAATCATGTCAATAGCTTTTCTCACGCATGACACAAAATAGAGCAAAATATGGTTAAAACCGCCCCCAAAACAGCGATAATTTGGGTATAAACGGCCCAAAAATGGTCAGGTGGCGTTTTTTTTTTGTTTTTTTTTTTTGCTTGTCAGGTCGAAATTGAAGAGGATGTGGCCCAGATAGTGGTGTCGGGGTTTGTCTCACGCATTGAAGCCAAAAGAAGTTGGCAGGTATAATATGGGCAACTAACTAAACAAATTAACCAACACTAAAACTGCCAAGATGCATCATGGCATGCTAGTATTAGGAAAAATATTGTTGGAAAAGGTAGGTTTTTAAAAAGGCTTTGAAAGCATTGATGGAAGGTGCCTGTCTGATGTTCTAGGCCTGGCCTAGCTAGTTTAGGCTAGGCCTAGTCTACTATAATTCGAGCAATGTTTGTCTTATTTGTTCCCCTACTCCTAGGTCCTTGGTCCGATCTCCATGAAACTTGGTGGGTGGATGCATGGTCATTGCGGAATTGACCTTAAGGTTCATTTTTGAAAGGTCAAGTTAACTGGGGGGTCAAAGGTCAAATAACTGTTTTTCACTACTTGGTCCCATCTTGCCCAAACTTGATGGAGGCATGTAGGTTGAGACCAGAATGGCCGATGATGGGTCAAGAGGGTCAAAGGTCAAGGTTGCTGGGGTCAAAAGTCATATAATTGTTTTTCGATACTCCTTGGTCCCATCTTGGCCAAACTTGCTGGAAGCATGTAGGTTCAGACCAGAATTGCTGATGATGGGTGATGGAGTCAAAGGTCAAAGTCAATAGGGTCAAAGATCAAATAAATATTTCTCGATACTGCTTGGTCCCAACTTGGACAAACTTGGTGGAAGCATGTAGGTTCACACCACAATTGCTCATGATGGGTCACGAGACCAAAGGTCAAGGTTACGGAAATGTGGTCAAAGGTTATGGGACGGGTAAAGGCCAAGATTACGGTAACATGATCAAAGGTCAAGGTTACGGGATGGGGGTCAAACGTCAAGGTTATGGGAACAGGGTCAAAGTTTAAGGTTATGGAGACGAGGTCAAAGGTCAAAGTTACGGAACAGGTAAGTTGACTAGTTTATAAATTTAAATGCTAAATATCCGTATATTTGTTTTTACCAAATCCACATGATATTGGCATGAAATTGAACAGGTTACGTATGGTGTTCCAGAGAAATTTTTAGCGGCTGATTACGTTGGCAGCCGAAAAAGGATCTACCCATCCTTGAGGCCTACTACTACAAGAAATAAATAGACCTACGGTAGTTTAACAATGGTAATCGGCCATTTTTAATTAATTTTATTTGGGAAGCAAGTACCGTTCTTTCTCACGTGATCGTTCAGGAAAAGTTACCTAGCCTGTAGTCCCACCCTCAAGTGACTGAACAGGGCTGTGGCCAGAGAGATAAAAAAGACGAGGCAATGTCTGTGGCCTTCTCTTAATTATGTGTAGTATAAAATACAGAATATTTTTCAAACGGCATTGTTTCTGTATGCTACATCAGTTTAAAAGTTACCATAATTTACTACATTTAATTACTAGATTCTAATTCCACTTTACTATTTAGGTTTTGATATAAAGCTTTATAACAATTTATAAGTAAACAAGTGATAGACAAAGTCATTATGTTCAAATATATTTAAAACAGGATATGCACAGATCATTTGTTATGGAATGAATATCGAATCAATTAGGCATAACAGGGCCTGCCATAGGAAATATGTTGGTGTTAGTTTTCAGTAATCTTTTCTCATTTTTTAAAATTAAATTTTCATAAAAGCGGTTTTTTTTGTGGAAGATACACAAAGCAAGCAGTTCAGTTAGCAGTTCAGTTAGTAGTGATTTTTTTACTTCTGAACAGTAGGTAATGATTATCACCCAACACACTCGCCTACACTACAAGGTAGGTCATTAGTATTGGTTCAAGATGGTGATTCGGTTTTACTTTGTGAAAAGACAATCATCAGACACCAAATGTGCTCCATATTAGGTGGATTGTCCACCCAACCCACTTGAACAAGTTGAATATGCATGTTGAACAATTCCTGATAGATTCATTGTAGACCTTCCCCACCACCAATCCAGCTGTGTCATTTATTAAATATTACATTGTTCATGGTTATCTAGCAGCTTTTTCACCATTTCTAGCTATTATATAAGTTTTCAGGTTTACCACAATCAGCGAACACTAGGCCCTAATTATGCATTAAAGTAAAGTTCTCAGGGCATCATTCACTGTCTGAAAATAAGAACATTTGATTGGTTGACTTACTGCCCTAACTAGCCAAATGACTTGTTAATCATTATCATGTTGCCCGGTGCTTTCGTTTATCAACTGGGTTTAACTTATTACTTTACAGTTGTGTATTTCACGACTCGCATCAACAAAACTTCAAATTATCCGCTAGTGGTCCACTTCATTGAACAAAATACAGACATGTGGCAAGTCTATATGAGCATCTACTTGAACTTATAAAAGCATACTTATGTAGCATATTATATATTAAATTCCATAACCAAACTATCCTTGTGCTGCTGTATATCACTTAGTGTAATAAACCATTTTCTATTCATGTTTTATTTATGTGCTGTTGTATAATGTTTTTATACATGATTTCATTTAAGCAACTACTATATCTTGTTTTCAATTACACTCAAGTATTTAATGAATATTACATTTATTGCGAATTGATAATTACAAACATACAGGAAATATAACCAATACTGTAAAATTTGTGGGGAGGCTATGCTTTTACAGCGCAGCGTAAAAGGATTATTCCTAGCTGATAGAGATACAGTTGAACTTTCCATTGTGGACACCTGTCATAAGCAGACACTCATTCAAAAGTCTTTTCTTCCTATTTAATTACTGAATTTGATACCTCTTGTAAGCGGTCGCTTTCCGTAAGCGGCCGTGGACACTCACGATCACCAAAGAATTTGATCGCAACTAATTCCACAGGCACAGGTTGATATTCTGTGATGTACTTTTACAAAGTAAAGTGTGTGTATGCATGAATGCATTTGAAATTTGCGATTGGTTGCGACCGGGAATTGGATTATCACCGATTACATCGCAACCGATTACGATGTGGTATATATTTTAAATTACATGTATGATAATTTACCTGTCATAAGCCACCCGAGAAAATTTGCGGTTTTTTTGTGAAAAACTAATACAGATTTCTATAGCAAATCATTATAATGTAATGGCTGAAAATCATATCACTGAAGTAACTGAATTTAAATTAATAAAATATAAAGTGCGATGTCTAGAAATTAAGCCTTCTGCTTTAAGAAGGCTGTAAAATATTGGACATCAACATGTATACATACACGATACTATAATATTGGCTCTGTTTTTATTAACTCTCGTAGCGGCTACGTCCTAAGCGGATGCTTCTGCCTGATCCGAGGATGCCTGCTTAGGGGAAGTTCAACTGTATGTTAAGCTTTTTTGGATGTTCAGCAAGTCATGAAGAATAAATACATAATTAGCAGAGTGAATCTAGTGTCACTTTGGGGTTGAAAACACTTTTACACAGCCCAATTTTCAACAGAACACATTACCTACTGCATAGTCCAGTCCAGGTGCAGTATTTTTATATGGTTAGAATTTGACAAGTAAAAATCATTCCAAAAATTTCTCCAGTTTATAACATTTTTACAACTTCTACTTCTAAGTTTTCCTGGAAGCCACCTGCTTGTAGATGGCAGCATTGGTAGGGATAAAATTGTGTGAAACCCTTGATTCAGTGGCGGCGCCATGAATTCCCCGTCAGCAGGGCAAGTCCCCCTACCGGGGCACCCCGACGGGTTGGACTACATTGGGATGAGCGTGTCCCCACGAAGTTTCTCCCTGACGGGGGATGGGGTGGTGTAGGGCTGTAGTCTCCTATCCACCCGCACCCCCTCCATTTTCAACAGATTTTTTTTTAACTGATTGCACAATTTTAACTTTTGTTGAAACAGTTAAGTTATAGCAAAATTAAAAACATTATTTCTATAGTCTGTAGAAGAAGAAGAAAAGAAAGCAACAGAGATTGAACTTCAAATTCCCAAAAAAGTGATTGTAACATTCACTGACATGCATATTAAGATGGATGTTAAGCAAGGTTGGCATCCAGAAGGACCTACAGAACGGGTAAAAGTATTTGCTTATTTTAGTAATTAATTTACTCAATAGGTCACAAGTTGTAAAAATTGGAAAAGTTTTCATATCAAACTAATGAAAGGTGCTTTTGACTGATCAAATATAATAAAATTCAATTTAACTCGGAGAGTGTTGACGTTTCCTATTTCTTCAATATGCCCGCCAAAAAACAAAATCACGGCTTTTCTTTCCATGAATTCACTGTATCTTTGCAACCAATGATCGTAGTTCCTCCATTTTTAATTGTAATCTTGAAAAATAATGAATTTCACAATTTATAGGAAAAGGAATCGATTACGGCAATAATCAAGATAAAAACAAATTATTAGTTTGGATCGTTAAAGATGAAATGGGTTCAATTTAATGATTTTGTGTTTGTTACACAATTTTACCCGCGTCAAAAAGTCACACATTTTGTGTATATTTTCGGGATTTTAATTTTAATTCGGAACATAGATTGTAGTTGGAAAACTATATAGATTTGTTTATGGTGATTCGTTACATAGACATACAAATTTCATTGGGTGTAAAGGTTGTCTTCGATTAATTACTCTACCACTAGTTCACGTCACATTAACATATTTGTTTTAGATTTGATAAGGCAGTTTACAAGAGAACTTAAAATTATTATAAATATTTAGAATGTTCATTTTTTGTACAAGCTAAAATGTTCCTAAAATGAGAAAAGAAAAAATAGATTTTTAATTGGAAAAAATAATTCAAAATTAAACGATATTTAATGTCACCCGTAACAGGAATCAAATTCTTGACCTTTGCTTTACAAAACGGTCTAGTTAATGATGTCTTAACTGACTGCGCCACAAAGGAGACACCCTGCATATAAATTTCAAAAAGGGCGATGAACGTTTAATTGGAAATGGGATCTAATTCATGTGTACAAATTTTATGCCAAAAACTGTTACTGTCCAAAACTGGTAACACTGGTTTCTTTTAAGTTTGCAACAACAAAAACCACAACAACAAGAAAATGCGAAAATGACTAATTTTCGTAAGCCTGGGGAGCTATTGAAGTACTGTATTTTACAAAGCAGAAACTTTAATTTTGTGAATAACATGTATGTTGATGCTATACTGTAAATGTAACATTTGTTTTAAATAGAAACTTGAGGCTGAACTCATATGGAATTCATGGACATGGTGTGAATTTTATTTAAAGATAGATGATGACACAAAGGAATACCATGATGCAACAATAACAATATCACAAGGAGATTGTGTATTTGATTCTCTAGAGATACCTAATATAAATGGTACTATAGTAAGATTATCATTAATACTATTTAATATTGTTCTGTAGTTTGTTGGTGGTTGTTGTTGAAATCTACAATTAAATTAACAAATATTTTAGCAATTTATGAAGTAATCAATAGTTTGAACAGAAAAGTCAATTGACATTATAGATGAGATGTTAGGCGAAGCAACGTTGAATAGAACATTTCATCTTTCACAAATGTTGAATATTATGTACCATATACCATATGAAAAATGTTATTTGTTATATACAAAACTTTATTTGTGTTCAAGTTTTTATATTCCTCATTTTACCGACTAGACCTAACATATAAGCTACCCTTCTATATGTACCAATCACATGCAAATCTCTCCTTCAAATCCATTGAATAATAGTATTTTGTTTTCTTGTATTATTAACTTTATTACATAACAGTGCATTTTGACCCAATTTCAGATGACCTATAAACAACCAATCAACTAACTAGGAATATCCAAGTGTTGTGTAATAAACTATGACTTACCTCCAAATTCAATACGAAGCATATTGTAAAAAAGAGGGATATAGAAACTGCATTTAATGTGGAAACAGTGAAACTTAATATTTATATACCTCAGAAATTGCTTATCAATTTTTACTCCTGTCTATTCACAATTTAGTATTAATTAGTAAATTTATTATCTGATATACATATCAAATCAAGATCCGGAGAGACATTTTAATAACAAACTAAAAATAATATATAAATAATAAGCAATAAAGTGAAACAAAATTTTAAGATGTGTGTTTCAGTATTTTAAGATATTTAACAAATTATTTTATAAAGAAAACTTTTCATAATATAGTACTGTGCATAATTGAAAATTTACTTGGTTTGTTACAGTAAAAGGCTGGACTCTGGACAATGGAATCAGCATTCCACCACCAATCAGGTAAAGTTTTTTTAGGCTGACTAAAAAAACACTGGATTTTGTCATGCAAAAATTACTGATGAAAACAATCTCGTAATACAAATTTAGAAATACAGTACATTATGCTTTAATGTAAACTGAATGGTTTTTGATCCACATCTATAAGTGTATTATGCATATTTAAAGAAACTTGTGTCATTGTATTAGGATTATGCATTCTTTTCAATAAGGGAACATGTGAACTTCAATCAGAGTCAAAATACATCAGTATTTAAGCAAATTAAAACACTAAAAAGACAGCAATCTATTAAAAATACCTTGCCAGTACAATAAATTTGGCTAAATGAAACATACATTAAAGGGTTACATTTAAAATCTAGGACATTTAAATTAAATAAAGAATAGACAATCATAATTAGAATTTAAATGTGATGTAGGAACATCATATCTAAAACTATAAGATGAGTGGTAATGGAATCAAAAATAATTCAAGAACTATATGGGAATCTAATGAAATTCCTTTGAACAGCATGGTGAGCCCAAACTTTGAAAAATGCAATTAAGAATTATGGAAGTGTATTCGAGGTGAGGTCATGTAATTGATTTATACAGAGGTAACATTGCCTTACCAACATTCAGGAACCTACAATTTCTCTAGATCAGGATCATTATATTTATTAGCTTTAGAAATAACATAGGAGGCTTTTGTCATAGGTCACTAGATCTATGTAATTTCAGTATTTGTAGATGACAATAAATATGATGAATACGAAAATCAAAGTTAACATTATTTCGTTTCTCATGATATTTCCTATACAATCTTTTAAATTTTCATTAGTCAAAAAGCAAATAATGGGGTATGGGATAATTTTAATATGTATAAATACAGTTATATGTGATCATTTTTTTAGTATTTGGTATTAATATTCTCTTTATTTTTGTATCAAGATTTTAATAATTGTGTCATTTAATGACATCATATAAGGTAAAATGTCAATTATTTTTTTGTAAAAATGTTATTTTTAAGTACCTTGAATAGGAACGATTTTCCCAGGTTAAGCGCTCACTTGTTTTACAAAAATGATGCTTCCACTACATTAATAGGTAAAAACTAAATGTTTGATACAATAAATGCTGCTATTTAAAAGCAAAGATTTTATGAAAGTATGCAAAGGTTAGGCACTATTATAACAGAACCTAAAGTTTACATGAGACAGGTAATCAACAGCTTATCACTTTTTCTTATACTGCAAATAGAAATCTGTGTTGTGAGATTAGCAATCGTCTTCAGAATCCCTGTTTTTGCTATTAGATAAGTCACTTTTAGTGGCGTTGCTATCATCGTGACTGTCTTCATCAGATTTCTCTTTAGTTATGTTCTCAAGTATATCAGCAATCTGCTGAGGAAAAATTTATGTTGATGTCCATTTCGGCGCTGTTCCACTTTCTGTTAAGGTCCAACCATGATCATTTATTGGTGATGGTATTTTGGGTTCACCTGTGTGTGCTCGTTTCCACAATTCAACTTGATAATTAACTCTTTTAATGTGCACATTTAGGCATCTTTAACAGGTAGGAAGAGTAGAGAAGTCAAATGATTGATGGATTTAAAGAAATTCCTCCATCAAACCCACATCTTTAGTTTATAAGATGCTGTTGCATTTCATTGATGCTAATCATTTGAGGTTTGCCATACATTTCAAAGAATGCTAGCTTTGAATTGAAATGTTAATTCTTCTTTTTTTATTTGCCGTACCTGTTTAAAATTGATTGGTATTCCCTGTAATTTAATTGTGTGATGTAGTAGAATGAAAAAAAAAATGTCGCTGTCTGGGCTCCGGATTCTGACGTAGAGTATTTAAATCCTGTCTCTTTCTTACATGCAATAGAAAACAACCCTAGAATCTGTCTTCTGCCTGTATGGATTTGAGGTTAGGTAGCTGTACATCATATGTCAATTAATGGGCTTTTCCTTCACATATCAGAATCACCTCCCTATTAAAAAAAAACGTTTTAGCAAAAATGCATTGCTACTCTAAGTTGAATCAATAATAACCTGTTGATTACCTGTATCTTGATAAACTTTAAGTACTATTATGATTGTGCCTTGCCTTAAATAACTAAGGTAATAACTTTCATAAAATCTTTGTTTGCTTTTAAATATAGCAATAGCAATATAGTATTGTATCAAACATTAATTTTGACCTATTGATGTAGTGGAAGCATCATTTTTGTAAAACACGACATGTGAGTGCTTGATCTGGTAAAATCGTTCCTATTGTAGGTACTAAAAATAGCAATTTGACAAAAAATACTTTACTAAACATTTTAATTTATGACATCATTAAATGACCCAATTAGTAAAAACTTGATACCAAAATAAGGAGAATTAGATGTTCTGTTGAATGATACCAAGTACTAAAAAATGATCACATATATCTGTATTTATGCATATTAAAATTACCCCATACCCTATTATTTGCTTTTTGTTTAGTGTAAATTAAAAAAAAATAAATTATAGGAAACATCATGAGAAAGGAAATAATCAATGTTAACTTTGATTTTTGTGGTTACCATATTTATTGCCATCTACAAATACTGCAAATACATAGGTCTAGTGGTCCATGACAAAAGCCTCCTATTTAATATAGATCCCTACTACAAAATTTTTTCTTTTGCATAATATTTGACGTTTGACCTAATATTACGTTATTAAACAAACAGATTCTTAATAATCCTAATAATAAAATAAAAGGAATTAAATATTCTTTTTATTTGTACCAAGTTCTAAGAAATTGAACATATAGAACTCAATTTATGGTCGTTTATATTATCCCCCAACCCATTATTGGTCTCTAAAATAATTTTGTATAAAATTAAACAATACGCAAAATAACATGTTACAAAAGAAAATACTGAATTTTAACATCAATTTTTCTATTCAACATATCTATGGGCACCCACAAATTCCAAAATTTTACAGATGGTATATAGAAAATCTATCTTATTTGACGTAGATCACTTACTAAAAAGTTTCATTTTTTTTAAATAATACTTGAACTTTGACCTCATATGTTATTAAACGATTCGATTTTGTGAACTTGGTCTTAAACTGTGGAGAATCAAATAATCTGTGGATTGATACCAAGATCTAAGAAATTGATCCCATAAAACAACACTTATTGCCATTTATATTATCTCCTACCCCATTATTTGCTTTTTGATTAAAGTAAATTTAAAAATTTGTATAGAAAACACCATGAGAAAGGAAATAATCAATGTTAACTTTGATTTTCTTATTCACCCTTGTATATTGTCATCTACAAATACCACAGTTAAACAGATCTAGTGGCCCATGACAACAGCCTCCCATTTACTATAGACCCCTACTACAAATTTTTCTTTTTTCACATAAAATTTGACCTTTGACCTCATATTACGTTATTAAATAATCAGATTATTATAATCCTGATACTATATTAAAGGGAATTAAATATTCCTTCGATTGATACTAAGATATTGAGCATATAGAACTGTATTTATGGTAGTTTTATATTACCCCACCCCATTATTTGTGTCTAAAATAATTTAAATGTGTAAAATAACACGTTACAAAAGAAAATACCGAATGTTAACATCAATTTTTGTATTCACCTTATCTATTGGCACCTAAAAATACCAACATTATACAGATCTAATGGTAAATAGAAACACTATCTTATTTGATGTAGGTCACTTACTAAACATTTTCTGTTTTTTTTCAGTAATTAAATAGTCATTTAATATGACCTTATTAAATGACTTGATTGTTGTAAACTTGGTTTTAAACTGTGAAGAATTAAATAATATTTGCATTGATACCAAGATCTAAGGAATTAATCACTTTAAAACAACACTTATTGCCATTTATATTACCCCCACCCCATTATTTAAAAAAAAAACGTGGTTGAATTACATTTAAACATGCGTAAAAACTCCATCTCGGGAAAGAAAATTTTCAATGTTAACATCGATTTTCCTATTCACCATATCTATTGAAACCTAACAATACCAAAATTATAGGGATTGTTGGGGGCGGGGGTGCACTATAACCCCTTCTAGCTGATGGACTATATTGAACTGAAATAAATCAAAACTAGTAATTAAAGAATTAAGTGGGTGTTCTCCTATAGAGCATAATATGGTTTGGTGTTCAGATTAATTTCTGGCAAGTTGAAGTAACCTAAAAAATATTATTTCCCTGTTGTTCTTGCAGTATAACAGTCATCTCCATAGATTATGTAAACCAACGGATGACATAAAGTTTTGCATACACATACTGCAGGACACTTTTGCGCCAGTTTAGTTTGATAAATAAAAGAGTCAAAATCAAGACTGGCCATTCGGCTGCACATATATTTATTATTTGCAAGAATAATAATACCATCACGCTATTTATTAGGACATTACCCATGTGTAATTTTGCTTGTAGAATTTGAAAATATTTAGTAAATTTTATAAAATTGTGTTTCTTTCACCAGGCCTGTAAATAAAAACCAAGAAGAGATATTCAGAGAATTTACTAAAAGACTTGGCAAGTTGTATCCTCGTGTTAGAAAATACCAATGGTTAAGACAACTCTTCTATGGTAACATATCAATCGATATCCTATCCCGTTGTGATATACATGCACAAGGTCTGTTTAATGAACTCGAAGATAAAGGTAAAATTTCATATACTAATGTGAAAATTCTGGAAGAAGTTGCCGAAGTTACAGACCGAATAAAGGCAAAGGAATGTGTTGAAGAATACAAAAGACAAAATCCGTGCAATGACAATGAGACCACAGGGTTGACTCCTTTTAGGAAAAAACTCTTTGAAGCTTTGTTAGCAGTGAGATGTGATGAGTTACAACACGTAGTGGATTATTACAGAGTGGAGAATGAGTTTGCCAATATTTGGGATTTAGTATTCTTCCTAGAAAATATGAGAAGATTGGAAAGCTCACCAGCTAGCATCACAGCATTTGCAAATAATCTCAATGAAACGGCTAAAAGAATTTTACAGGGTATGTCCAAATGTTGACTTAAGTAAAATAAGACTTACATGACCTCTGGTTATAAACTTACAAATAGTAATAATTAGACAAATGTATAGTACATTAACAATAATTGTATTTTTAATAATAATAATATGTGACATTTATATAAGGCCAAGGCCTCTAAAAGCTTCACAATTATAGCCTCCTGTCATTGGAACAAAAACCAATGGAATACAATCCATTCCAAAATGTTGCAGCTGTAATCAGCGCATATCGCATTTGTACCACCCAGGCACCCAGCTATACTCCTGGGTGGAGAGAGTTAACGTAGATAAAGTGTCTTGCCTAGGAACCCGAACAGCCGTTAAGATAAGATAGAGATAAGGATCGTATGAATCGGGTGGTTAGAAGGATTGGGAGGATAGTGGGTTTGAGCAGCAGTCTATTCATTCCTTGTACTATGTATTTACCTGAACCGACTTTTTGGTGTTGTGATTTCATCCATTACATTCAGAAATAACTTGTCTCAGAAGTGCTTGAAGTGGGTGATTGACATCTGTGGCTGCTGGTAAGAACTGCTATCTTTAGTCCTTCATTTCAAGAGGCGTCTGGGAAGCGAATACCAACGACTGGTAGTCTAGGAACGGATTCTCGTTCATTGTACTTTTGTTTAGTTTTAAAGCGATTTAATTTTTTTTAAAGTAAGTTCTAAAACGAAAAATGTAATTTTCTCATTATGAGGATGAATACCGAAAGGTCCACTAATCAACTTCAAGTAAGAAAGTATAATGCATACTCCAAGCAATGAGATACACGCCATCGT
>JAOTQE010125856.1:0-12379 GCA_025631205.1 Nesometra sesokonis
CCACCCACAATAAAAGCAATGGACATCATTTTTACCATGGTTTGCACGAAACACCCCAAATACATAAGGTTGCTAAAGGTGGAAGGAGGTGAAACATGGAAACATAGTGCAAATAAAGTTGTCCATTGGTATATCTGAACAGGCCCTTTTAAAGTTTATATATCATAATGTACAGCTGATTTTATTCCCAGTGCAAAGTACTTTAATTACACGTATTTATGTTTTTAAGATATAAATTTTTACCGGAGACTAACTTTTGAACAGAAGATATTTTGCATGCCATTTAACGGAAGAAGGTGATTTACATTTACGCCTACAAAATTTAATAATCTGATTTATTTATTATATATTCATATTTATTTATAAATAATATTGTAAAATATAATTAAAAAGTTATACAATAAACTGGGTATTGATATCACGGACATTGTTAATTCAAACTATTAAGCTTGCCTGTTTGTTTTGCAATAAATAATGAATTACTGAATAATTCCAGCCTTCATTAAAAATAAATCCCTGCTAAAAAAGGATTTCATTTTTAGGCCATTTATTAATTTCTGAAATAATCCTTTGTTCTTACTTCCAACTAAAAATCTGAATTGGTTGCGATTTATAAAAAAGCTGATTTTTTGAAATAAAAGAAACATTAGTGCACGTCCGATTGGATCGAATGGTGGCGCTGTTCACAAACGTCGTCTTGGAATTCCACAATCCAGGTGACATGCAAGTTGACAATTAAACCTGACAGGTTTCGAAACATACAGTACTGTAAGTTCACTTTTAACTGTGTTTTTATTTTGGTTGATCAAACAAACATCTTTTACATTAGTGAGGTATCGCAAATTTACGAACTACGAAAACCGATAGGCCTACGTCACACTTCCATTTTTTAAAGTTGCTAAATGTGTTCAAATGAAATTTTCCACGTTTTGTTGATTGATCGTCCTAAAATATTCATCAGCTGTTACAGATATTCAAAGTATTTTATTCGTCCGTTTTCCTCACTATTGAAACCAAAAGGTCCACTAATTAAGAAAGTATAATGTATATTTAACAATAAGGTATATACGCCCTGTGTTAGGATTCAATATTTCAACAGGTTATGATTATTGATTGAGTGATTGGTATGATTGATTGATTGATTGATTGACTGATTGACTGATTGATTGATTGATTGATTGATTGATTGATTGATTGATTGATTGATTGATTGGTTGGTTGGTTGGTTGGTTGGTTGGTTGGTTGGTTGATTGATTGATTGATCGATTACTAATTAAATATATTACAATGTTTATTATCGCAATGTTAATATAAAATACTCAGTTGTAAAAAGTTTACCAACTTAACTCATTTATATTTAGGCCTATAGTGTCTGTGAAGTTATGTATACATCGACCTTTATCGCTTTTTGTCCGAAGTATAATTTGTCTCGCCCGTTTATCACGCAGCTTTAACTGATTAATTTATGTCATGACGCACGTAATTACGTATAGGCCTATAAAACCTGTACATTGACATAACGTTTCATAAAATATATGATATGCATAAGTTATGAGGCTACAAAATTTAATTCCTCTGTACTGTTACGTAATTACGTTTATATATCATGTTCTATACTTTCTACATTTTAATGGAATTTCAAAACCGTGATTGCATTACATCAGTTTGTATGTTTCTTATCTGTAGGCTTATTGTGTATAAATATATACAAAATGTAAATAATTATTAACGTAACTAGAATATTTAAATTCAGATGATACTTATTATATAAATTACATGTTTCTCGTACTTTGTCTTTAGAATGTGCAACACATGTTCCAGAGCGCCTTGACACTCTACCGTATAAGGCGCTATTTAAATCTACATTATACATTACATAGATTTTCTAAAACTAAGTTACTTAATTATAAAACATTTTTTGTCACGGATAATATGTATAATAGGCCTAAATATTTGTCAAAATGTATATAAAGCCCTATTTATAAGCATTGATCATTTAGTTTTCAATTCGCAACAAGGTAAATGATCACAACATAGGCCTACACTAGGTGCTCACCCTGTTAGCAATATACGTGGGTCCAGCCTTGGTAAAACGTCAATGACCTTTTTTTGGACATTCGCAATTACAAGAACGAGTATACGATACTCTGTTGTCTGTCTCATCGCGTTGTGCAATTGAACAACACGAGGGATTGAAAAGTGAGGGCGCTCGATTCTTGTTTCTGAAAGAAACGTGGACCGTTGTTTAGACTCCTAGAGGTAATGTTGGTCGACAAGAAAGGTACTGTATGTTTGAAAAGACAATGGACCTAAGATTTTAATGTAAATGAATTGAATAGTGAGTGCGCTCGTTAATTTTATAGTATCATTAATTTGGATATTTGCCCAACTCAGACATATAAATATACCGAACACCCAGTATAGTTGAGAATTTTTGCGAAAATATTAGCAAGTTGTTCCCTGGGAGGGAATCGAAACTACGTCCTCAGAACCGTAGCCAGCATGAGGCAGACGAGGCGTTCGCCTCGTTTGAAATTTTCAAATTTGGCTTTTTACGGGGGACTTACCCTCTGACCTTTGACAGAGGGATCCAGTCCCTGGAATCCTACGTGATCCCCAGACTTCGCCTCGTCTGTTATTCAACTCTGGATACGGCCCTGGTCCTCAAATGTTATAGTCTGGCATCGTGGATCACCGAGCCTGCACTTAGTGACTAGGAATCGAACTCGAACCCAATAAGAAGAGGTACTGCAATGTATATAATTTATAGGCCTACGTTTTTGCGTCAATGAGAATTCTAGGTATGATTTGTTATTGCCAAATCATACAGCATTATTTTGTATGTAATTGAGCGCTCCATTGAGTTGACTCCCAGATTAAAAGTCTGATGCTCCACCGACTGATTAAAAGGAGACCTAGATTTTACAAAATATTTGCAAGTACACACTTAAAAAAAATGTAATATAGTAGGCATAGCCGGACCAATCGAACTCATGAAAAGATATTAATATATATTCATACAAGTATTGAAATATTTGAAATGAAACATCAGTCATAAATTAAGGTTTGTAGCCAGAATTATTGTTTTTATATTTTTTCGTAGTGAAAGTGAATGCTTAAATATTGTTTTATAAATTATAAACACTTGTAAAAATAAACAGTAACACTTAAATTTTCTTTGTACGATTTTTTTTTATATATTACAATTCACCAGAAAGTGACATACACGTTTTAATATATAACTACAGTATTGTATTATGTTGTCATTGTTGTCGTCGTCGTTGGTGTTACTGATGTATTTGTCGTCGTCGTTGTTGTCGTCGTCGATATTTTTTTTCGTCGGTGTTGTTGGAGTGGGCATAGACTGGGTAACCTAGAAATAGCATGACCCACCAGAAACTTCCTGCAAATCCATATGACTAACATAGAAATAATATGTTAACAATGATTGATAATGAATAGCTGCATACAAGACCGACGGACAAACATCTATTTTCATCAAAGAATTGTTGAAGTTTTACAGTGTACTGTTATACATGGTCATACCTCATACCTCGAGGAACATAATTTCAACCAGTTACTTTATATTTTAGAAGTGGCATTTTTGCTTACGTACATGTAGTACGTGATAATACATAAATGAAGACTGAAACTGATTCTAAATTCTGGGTATTATTTTAATAGAAAAATCGATTGCTCTGGACATTACATAGAAGTCGTCGATAGCGGCCATTATTGATTTGTATAAAACATGGATTCCATTGAAAGTTGGCCACCCTGGAAGAATACAAAAGGGAGGCAAAATAAAATAAAAGGCATCATTCTTCATACTCTGAAAACAATGGTTTTAGATTTTGTTAAAAAATAAAATTAATTATTAATAATATTAATAATTATTATTAATGTAATATTTATTAAAAATGAATGTTTCGAGGTGACCTCTCTTAACTCAGTTGGTAGTAAGCAGAGGTCCAAGTCACTCAAAGAAGGGGTCACATTGTTAAGTTTCTACATACTAAGCACACCTCATTTTTATGTTAGCTTATGTCCATATGAAAAATAATAATTGCATAATCGTTACAAATTACTGTGTAGAAACTTAATAATGGAACCCCTTAACGAGGCTTGATATTGGGTCTTGGACCTCTGCTTATAATATATTCCATAACTTAGCACCAAAATAACAAATTCTAAATTGAACTAAATTGGTTCTAAATTTGGGAACGGGTAAAATATATTTAAAATTGAATCTTGCTTTGTAACTACGGTAAATATTTTTTTTAAAAATCAGATAATCTGTTGTTTAAAAAAATTGATATAAATTTTAAAATAAATAATTTTACTTTTGAAGCTTATAAACGTGTACATTTTAATTTGCTAAATAACGGCTGAGAATGAGCTGTATAAGAAGAAAATGTAATGCTCCTGGCACAAATTTTTAAGTGTGTTTCGTAAGACACCCCATATCTCAAAAAAATTACTTGTTGAATATAGCTCCCTACACGTGTTTTTGTTGAAATATGCATGTTGATAGAAGCATAACAATAAGACAAAAAATTCAATCTCTACAACGTGATGTAAATCGTACCGCATTCCATTAAGCAGCAAATCGACTACATCCCAACAATCAAAAGTTATGAGAAATCGGATAAGGTCTTAACGCTCAGGAAACTCAGACGTACGAAGAAAGATTGCGAAGAGCCAAAAATTCAGCAGATTCTAAAAAAAAGAGCACTCAAAGGTAAAGACATCAATTACGTGGCCTAACACACCCTATTTTTTAGAATGCCTGTCTCAACTTCGTCGCTACAAATCAATCGGCTTTCGTCAGCCTACCATTCTGACCACGGAGTAATTTACTCGATGTTCTGACCAACGCCTCAGCTTTTAGTGTGATATGTCAATCGGCTAATCCGTACCAAATAACCGTCATTTACGCTCATCAGGCAATACAACAACCAGATGTACCTGGTATTTCAACTGATTAAAGGTAGGTTGAAGCCATGTTTTCCATTTTGGATAAACGCTCTCAGCGTTAGTCAAAAGGGTACAAGATTCGGTTTTTACCTTCTGCTCTTTAGCGCCAAGTAAAATATATCCGGTCGTCGTCATCCAGAGTTATATCAAGTCCACGGTCGCACCATTTGTCCCCAACCCGATGTGCTATATAATTTCAGTACCGGCCTTGTTACAACCACTAATGTAGAAAACAGCTAATATAGAAACAATCGCTAATGTATAAAACTCAACAGCTTATGTAGAAAACCGAATTGCCTCGCAGCTAATGAGATACAAGCAACAGCTAAAGTAGAAAACTGAAATTTCCTCACAGCTAATGAGATAAAAGCAACAGCCAATGTACAAAACTTAAATTGTCTCACAGCTAATGAGATATAAGCACCACCTAATGTAGAAAATTGCAATATCATTGAATGTAACATGGATGGAACAAAAGGAATGTTACCTGCGTATCACCGTACCCATTGACACGTAAACGCTGTGTTAACAATGTTTAAATGACTAGAATAAAATGACTACAATTATATTACAATATTGCAACGCCATTGATTGAAACATGGGCGGAACTAAAGAATGTTACCTGCATATTACCCAGTGGCGCGTAAATGCTGTGTTAATATTATTTAAATTAATAGAGGAAGACGGTGCAGGTGGCATCACTAAAATAATATTCATATCATTTAATTAACTGGTTAATTAAAAAAATAAATTGCATTGCAGAATAAACTGAATCGGTAAAGTCAAAATACCAGACACCAAAAATATATTTTTTTATGGGTGCTACTTAAAGGATTTCAGTTACTTAGAGTAAGCTTAAACTTTAGCTATCAGAGGATTGAAATGTAATGTTTCAAAGTGAATCGATTTCAGCTTAATTGATCTCAGTTATATAAACGTTTATTTCATTAACTGTTGAAGTTTTTTTAGGAATAAACACTCCTTGGTTATTTGTGTAACTTTTTTTTGTGTATGTATGCCTTATTGGGTCATCTACCTTGGTGATCTTGAACTTGGAATCCCGTGGAATAAGAACTTCCTGTAAAGTCTTATAATTACCTTTGTCAGGTGGAAGAAACCTGCTCACATCTACACCAGACCTGGGCTTTATGTGCAGTTTGTAATAATCCTTGCCGAATGTAACTGTACCGACATCTTGTACATTTAACTGAAGATTACGCGACGTACTTAAATAGGCTGGGTACACATACGGTGATTGTTTAGTTTTGTAATTGTTAACGTTTGGTATTTTTTCTTCGTACCGGATCACCTCCTTAGTATACTTTTCTTGTCTCTGTAGGAATCCATCGAGAATTGGTAGATTTTTCTCTATCCTTTTAATATCGATATCGTTGAGGTTTCTACTCTTCGGATCGTTCCTAAGGTAACTATTCATCTTTGTAGATATACCGCCGTTTTTCTCGCCTATTGCAGTGTATTCTCGCAAAGATATATATTCTTTTTTGTATATTTTATTTTTTAGATTTGCTTCCAATTTTCCGAAATCATTTGTCCATCTATCGTGGATTTTTTTGTTAACACACCATCCACCAGACTGTCTTTTACATCTCAATTGTACGTTTCCGTTGTTTAAATCATCAATCTTTTTAGCCGTTTTGTCATATATGTCATCGAATGCTTGCTTAAATTTATTACGGATATTCTTACCGACAGTTTGGATCTTGGTATTAGGAATATCCTTGAGCTTTGATATAATTTTTTTCCCATTCTTCACAATTTTTGACGGTAGATTTTTGGCGGTATTCACTAGCTGCCCCGGAATTTTTTTGAGGGACTTTATTGCCTTAACAGTATTCTTGAGCGGGCTCTTGATTATGCCTTTAACGCCACTATTCACAACTTTCTTAACACCATTCTTTGCCAACATCACTGATGCCCTACCAAAAGCCTTGACACCAGCTTTTACTCCCATCTTCATGGCGGTCTTAGCGGCATACACACTGGCAGTGGCTGTCCCACCAGTTACGACAGCAGTAACTGCCAACGCAACATCCATGGCAAGGTCAATTGACATATCTCTTGCTCTCTCTTTAGCAACAGAACTACAACCAGTTGCACCATATACTATCGAACTAGTCAAACTATAAAAGAAAGAAATTATCGGGATATACTGGATAACGTTATATGCTTTCTGTTCCTTAGTGGAGGCTTTACAGCCTTCAGAATTGATTGCCCATGGTCGAATTTGAATGGAAGAAATCATATCATTCCATGAGTGGCCAACAAATGTAACTTGGTCACGGAAGGATTTATAACGACCCTCAAAATTGGTATGTTGGTACACGAGCACTGAACAGTGATCACACTCAACAGAGAGTGACGACACCATGTCATTCATGCCAATTCCTGAAAACTCGAACCGATCGGAGCATAGACGCACAGATTTCCCACGAAACACGGAATGTTCATAAACAGTAACACATATTTCGTAGGGAATAACCATTACCGATGAAGTTTTGTCATGAAATCTAGCCAGGGAAGACTGTGACCCCTGGTATAACACTGCCTCACCGCCATAATCTTTGTGCTCAAACAAAAGCACATTGCATTTTCCAAAACAACTGAAGGACGAATATTTATCATTCATTGAGCTGCCAACAAAACTTACAGCGCCCTGCAGTTCTTGACTTCTGCCTTGAAATATACTATGTTCATAAAAAATAACAGGCCATTGGATATTTCCCTGATATTCTCCATAATCCCAAGGACGAAGCTGAATAGATTTTATTTCTATCCATTCCTCACTCATTTCCGACTCTTGTGTACTAAAAGCATTAAATGCACCTTTGTAGGCATCTTTATACACAATGACGCTGCATGTTTCGCACAATAGTTTAAATGATCTTACCACGATTGCGGATTGAAATACAGTGTCTCCACATACTTTTCTAGAGATCCCATGGAAATTACGTTGGGAAAATGTTTGTATGCATAACTCGGAGAGAGAGAATGGTAGAAAGACGAAAGACGAGAAGCGATTATCATATCCCGCGCCTAAATGAATCGCTTTATTTTCATAAGCGACCTGGAATCCCATGAATTCTGAGTGTTCAAAAGCTATCACATTACATGGAGTAGGTTGACATGACAATGAAGAAGTTCTGTCGTTCATTTCCGGCCCCACGTACTCTACATAGAAGTCAACTGGTTTGTAAGATTTTTGTTCGCCTGAGAGGTATTTGCCTTGAAACAGTGTTACAGTTTCGACGTCTGTCTCACGTTTTACTCTTGAACCCGTAGCGTCCTCAGGTTGAATCATTTGACAGTCTTTTTTCCACAGAAGTTCGTCGACGGAGTAGCCAGTGTCTGATATAGTTATCTCACCGAAGCATCCATCGACGAGTCTGAATTTTGCATTCTCGCTTAGGCCAACTCCGTAACACTTGCCGTGAAGTCGTTCACACATTACCTGTGCCTCAGACAACGTTTCAAATTGATAATGTCTGTCGGTAACTTCTCTGCAGCTTTCGACGGCAAGTAGATTCCACTTGCAGATCTTGGGATGAACGGCTGTCTCGTGAAGATAAGCTTCCATAGTGTGTGCCTCGTTTATGATAAGCTCCACAACACTCGCAGATGTGTCTTTGGTTGATAATGTCTCATTCAATTTTTCAGAAATCTCTGTATTAATAATACCATTGCTCTCTTGAATATTTGCCAAACTGTCTATGAATTCCAGCAACATATCCAACAGTTCTTCCGGGCCACCCATCATATATTCGAGTTCAGCCAACATATCTAAACTTTCATTTTCACAGTCCAAGGTTACAAATATCAAAAGTAGCGAAAAATCGTTCATCTCTGCAGCGAAAGGTATCGATTGATGCATCACGCCGGCTGTGTCTTCTTTCATTTCGCTACAGTTGACTGCTGGTATTGGTCGAAAAGTACTAATCACGCTTTCCTCCAAGGCAGACTTGAGGATGTCAATATAGAACTGTTTTGATGTCAGCAGTGAATCTGTCAGAATGTGGTCCATCTCCTCTATGACGTCGTTAAATTCTTGAAGATCAGCACTGTTGTCAAGGATGTACTGGCTGATGTCGAGAATTACACCTTCATCCACATCATCGTCTGGTTCTGTCGTGCCCATACCTAGAGTTGATGCTTCTTCCGCTGTTGACTGAGTGTCAGTTATATATTCATCGTTATCTATCGAATGGCTCTGGTAAGACGAGGGTCCAACAATGGTACTCCTAGTACGCACGGTCTGTTGGGTTCCAAGATTGAAGGTATCAATCAACAACATGAACAGTAGGTATAACGCTTTTCGCTTCGTACACATCTCTGTAAAAAACAAACAAAAATAAAACTATTTTAACTGCCAAATAAAGTACTAAAATACTTAGGAGAAGTCAAACACCGGGACTTCAGAAATGTGGTGAGGTAAAACATAAGGGTAAAACCAGTGTTAATGTACCTTATATTAGTTCCTTTAAATTTCAAAAAGCATTAATAACGAATTGTGAGGTGAAGAGACAGTAGGCTGGGGCCGCCAATGCTCCCCGCTCGGTAAGGTCCAGGGGCGAAGCCCTGTGAGCTTTGGTTTATACAGCATTTAAACTGGATCTTATGGATTTTGGATGACCAATCAATAAGGCCTAGGTCCCTACTAATAATTACTAGTTCCTACTAATAGTTTTTGAAAGAAAATTATTTCTTCAAAATGATTAATCTTAACCGATAAGTGACAGTTGGTGTAATATATAAACAAAAGAATTACATTAAAAACAGAGTTTTGAAATTATAGTAAGCACCTCCTGGATACGCTACGGCCCACCCCCACCCCCTACGAATCCATACCTGCTCCGGATGTATTCTCGTGAGTATGCTAATCGGTGGCGGATCTAGGATTTAGCTGAGGGGCGGCTGGTCGAGCGGACAGATACGAGAGGCAGACCCATAGATAGAGTTGTTTAAAGAGGTTTGCAGGCAGGGTTGATTCCAGAAATTGTACCATAAAAGAAGGGCGTAGTTTAACCAACTTTAGGCCAACCATGGTTTGGAAACTTTTAGAATATTACACCTCTAGATGGTCGGAATTGACACTCTCATACATTTAGAAATGTTCTGCAAAGTGTCACGATTTAATACTATTTTGGAATGAAAATTTCATCATTTAAAGGAAACAATGCACACTTCCAGTGTTGAGGTGCGAAAATATTAGAAAATGGAGATGCTCTGAAATGGTACTACAGTATTTTACTTTTCAAAATTAAGTTGAAATTGCACCATTTGAACAAAACAAGTACACTTCATCACCCCGCCATGGCTGAGGCTAGGCGAGGTCCAAAATTTTTAGTATATTACAAAATTAGATGTTCAGAAATGACACTCTTTAACCAGTTGCACGTTGAAAGCTTTTCAATGGGTAATTATTGACGCATGACTACGGAATTTATGGATAGGGTGCGAAAAGTTTAGATTGTACCTGGGATGCCCTGAAATAGCACCCTTTATTCTCTTTAGCAAAAAAGTACCACTACTGATGGTTTAAATAATGTGTTCGTGGCGGGATCGAACCCTGCAATTTTGGAAATTTGAAGGATGTTTCAACCGATTCCTGCTCAACTGTGGTTGGGAACATTTTAAATATTTAAATCTATTTCAAAGTGTCACACCCGATTCTGTTTTAAAACATGATGGCTAAATGCTTTTTAATAACATCTAAAATGAGGATTGGCTTAAAGTTGACAAACTGTACATGGCACAAATACGATACAAGCACGGACTACAGCGGCGTAGAGCATTTTCAGGATTTTGGGAAGAGGAGCATAGTCAAATTCACTTCAGCGGTGGTAGTAGATAATTTAGAATATAATGACACTTAATTTTTGAAATTGAGGTGCGGTCATTAAAATATAGCCCTTTCGAAATGCTCTACATGGCACTATTAAACATTAAATTGCAATTTAGGTTTATATTCGATGCAATTGAAGCATGAATACGTTAATATTAAAAAAAGTCTGCAACCTTGGTCCCAATTGTGTAACCGGTAGCAGTTGTGTATCGAGAGGGGTGCACAAACACCCATCCCCACCCACTTCAGAGGAAAAAACAATAAAGATGAGATACACAGGTTTTATATAGGTGTACTTTAATTAATCTAACTCTCATTTTAATTCAAATGCCCCTATCTTTGCTCACACACTTAGACGGGTAGTTCGGCACAGATAATACCAGCTCCACCATGTTTAATTTTTTTGATAATTTGGAATCCCGCAATGCTCGGAAATGACAGTCTTAGATATAATAAAACGGGTTATATTTATTCTTATCACGAAAAGGACACCCCAACATTTAAGGGATTAGCTTGATATTAGCAAGATACTTTTTAAATTGAATTGTGGTGGTTGGGGGAGGGTGCCTGGCCACCAAATTTACTCCCTCCCCTAGATCCGTCCATGCTAATATTTTTTACTCGTGCCAGCATAATTATATAGCAGCTCAGACCCCATGTAGTAAAAATAGTACCACATCCGAAGATTAAGATCTCAGTACAATATGGCACGCTAAAAATTAAATCCTGAAAAGAATGAAACATATTGTACGGTACTATTTAATCAGTTGCGGATTTAAGGGGAAGGGGGGTTAACAGGCTTATGCCCCCCGGAACAGGAATCTGTTTATTCATGCATCATATCATGAAGTTACAAACTTGTATAACATTTTCGTTGAAAAATCAAACGTGATGGCACAAATTTACCTAAAATAGCACCCTCTATGGGGTGTTTGTTCGAGATTCAATACCCAAGGCGGTCTTATCAAAGATCCGTTTTTTAGCAATGGTCTAACTTGGTTGACTTTGCTAAGACAATAACTTCA
Organism: Nesometra sesokonis; assembly: GCA_025631205.1. Taxonomy (NCBI): domain Eukaryota; kingdom Metazoa; phylum Echinodermata; class Crinoidea; order Comatulida; family Antedonidae; genus Nesometra; species Nesometra sesokonis. The sequence continues at coordinate 11,863 of JAOTQE010125856.1, forward strand.
GGGAAATACACAACATTTCATTACCCCCGGGAAACTAACTCAAGTAAGATTTAACCCACAGGGACCCCAAAGTTACATATAACTATCGGGGACTAACCAAAGTTACATTTAACCCACGGCCCTTAATCTAAGTTACATTTAACATCCAATTACATCTAACCCATCTGGAGTTAAAGTTATAATTAACCCACGGGAACTTTTTGACCCCGGGAACAAACCCAAGTTATATTTAACCCATGGGACTTTAAAAATTAAAATTAACTCCAGGGAACTCAAGTTAAAATTAACTCCAGGGAACTAACCCAAGCTATATTTAACTCACTGACACTTTGCCCAAAGTTATATTTAACCCCCGGGGAATAAACCCAAGTTACATTTAACTCACCGTAACTCACCGTACCGCCACTCAATTTACTTGAGTGGCGACAGAGGCTGGCCTGAATAGCCTCCCTTGACTTCTTATAATTTTTCTTGAACTGTAAGGTCGTTTCCGAATCCACAACGTAGGCAGGAAGAG
>JAOTQE010125867.1:0-12379 GCA_025631205.1 Nesometra sesokonis
ACATTTAACTTTCATACTACTTTAAAAATTTAAAGATATATGATAAAAAAAATCTTTAAAAATGTAATTTAAAATGACCGTGCTTAGTCAGTGTATACTGATAAACAATTTTCAAATGCAGTTTTCTCAAAACTTACATTTCAAATGTTCGGAATTTGATTGTTCATAATATATATATAATATATATTTAATATAAATAACATGAAACTGATTTTTCTTGCATCTTAAAGATAATAATGAGTAGTTTTATAATCGAAAAAAAAAATCAAATTTTCAGTTTTCCAACTTATGCCTCATTTGGCTTTGCTCTTCCACATATCTGATTATTAGCTTTGATCCTCGGAACCGATGTGTTACTACATTCCATAGGCCTAGTCATTTTGGATCCACGATTCAATTTGTATGCTGTTACTGGGTTGAGGGCATACTACACGACAGACTCTGTTTCTTTAACAAAACAGTTGACAGAATAAGCAATGGAAACCCACAAGTTAGAAAGAGGAGTAGGTTGGGATTCTAGTCACTTTTTGAACACAGAGAAGGGTCATCACATTTGCAAGACAAACAGTCCACAGTTTTTGGCCAGCGATCTCGAACTCCAGGCTTCAACGTTGGCTGAGTTGCTCAGGAAAAAGTAAAGTTTACATAACTAAACGGTTTAGTAACGTGTCATGACCAGTAATAAAAATACCAGAGATAACATTACCAATGATATTCAGGCAACTGGAAACACCATACGCAGAAAACTAAAAAACCTTAATGTTCTGCTCTCTGTCACGCTCACACTTTACCCTCTGACCACTTTTTTGTAGGGTTCTTATGACATGGTGGAATGATCTGCGCTCTGCCAGTTTCTGACATCATCTGTTAATTGTTTTTCTGGTAAGCTTACTGTATGGTGGAATGCCCTCTGTCACCCACTCACATCAACCTTTGGTCATTCTTCCATTGTAGTGTTTCAGTTACATGGTGTAATATTCTGACTTCTGTCACTTACTCATATCAACCTCTGGTAATTCAATGTAAGCATTCTGCTGAATGGTGGAACGCTCTGACCTCTGTAACTATCTCACATTCTTTGAAGGCTTACTGTAACATGGTGAGATTTTCTGAACCTCTATCACTCTCTAAACCTCAACCTCCGGTCACTCTTTCCCTGTAGCTTACTGTTACATGATGGAATGCTCTTCACTTCAACTTTTTCACATCAACCTGTGGTCAAACTTTTCTTATAGGCTTACTGTTACAAGCTGAAATGCTCTGCCCTCTGCCACACTGTCACATCAGCCTCTCATCTTTCTTTGTAGGCTTACTTTCACATGGTCGAATGCTCTGCCCTCTGCAACTCTCACATCGATATCTTACCGTTCTTGGTAAGCTTTCATATAGGCCTAGTAAAAAATGAGCAGCCTCAGAACATTCTTCTGTGTTCCATGGGCGTTTGTTCCAATAACGATTAATAATGTGAAGGAATGTTAAGCCATTAAGGACTAATTCATAATGATGATATTATTACCAGATTTTTCATCAGGCTTTTATTATTATTATACACGAAAATGTAGTTATCTAATAATTCGATTCTAAGGACCGTAATTAACACAATGCCAAACAATATTTTCCTCCTTCGACATCTACAAAATTAGAAATATTGGTGCCTTTAGGTTAGCTTAATGTCAATGCTGTCTGGCTAGAAACGTGTCGCGGTCTATATCTACCGGACACATTCGATGTTGCAAAATCATTTGTCACAGCCTTGTCGAATAGACACTCCGTAGAATGTAATTTAAATACTATACTTGCTAATGCCACGCAATTAGAGTCTATTGAGGTGGGCGAAATCTCATGTAAATGGGAATTTAATGGTTAATTCCATGTAAAGTAACATCAATTTAATTACAGTAGTGTTAAATACTTAATTGAAACATAAACCTTGGAAAGTATTTCCTAATAAAATGAACATGGGAATTATAGATTACTCTCTGGCCCTGACATTTGTAAACGTTTTCTACAATTGTTTCAATTAAACTTGTTTAAATACAAATTAACACCATCCAGTGCTCTTTCGAAGGTTGTGGGTAAGAGAAATTTTCAAAATTATCAGGAGGATGGAGGTGCGCGTTGATGGGCTATGCTGCCCTTAACAATGGTGACAAAATACAATTGGTGTACGAATACGTTAGTTGTAATATTACAGGGCGTTCCCGTTAGACACCTACTTATGGACGGTAATGAAACATTACAAGTGTCATTACAATGCTATATAACCATTTATAATTAATCGTTTTGGCGTTCCATAATTATACAATAGCCTATGACCCATGTAAACCATCACCTGTTTATATGTAATTAGGAAGGATTAAGCATAATAAAGATTATTTTTGTAAAGCCTCATACATATCATAATTATATCTTCATTAGAAACCAAGCAGTAAAATGTACTTCGTAATTTATAAAACGTATTAAACGCATTAAAGTTTATGATAATCACTGAGATTTGTTTCCACAGACCTACACAAATAGTTATGCTGCCCAAAACCGACTGTTCCAATATCTCGAAAATCAACGTCAGTCAGTATTTTTCTTTATTTTCATATTACCCAATTTCTGTTGGCTAAATAGGCCTAATACAGTTATTTCGAAAGTTAAAAGAAATGAAAATTGTGAGGTCTCGCCACAAAATGAGTCTCATGGTAGAAAAATTTAAAATTTATTTTTACCTTATTATCAGCTGTAATCTACATTTTAAATGATATTCATTTGATAAGTAGATAAAAAAATATGAGCATTTGAAGTTTCCATGTACAGAAACACGGTTTTGAGAAAATCAACCATAAAGCAATCGAAAAGTAAACAATTACGGTAAGACTATAAATTTCGGAAAATCTGCATTTAGTGACAATTTCCTTCATAAAAACTGACCTAAAAAGTATATTATGATGAAATATATTTTATATTAATTACTCCAATAATTTAGAAAATTTGAATAGATTCCCTCCCTTCTTTTAAATATTGTGTATTGTGCCTGTTCCCCTGTAGTTCTTTTATTGTTGTTCGTCATTCTTGTATTTATATGATATATATTTATATTTTTTTCCTTTTAAATAGAAATTTTATTGCTCATCTCAAATTTTGATTGTGTAACGTACTGTTAACGTTTTTTTATTCATTACTGTGTATTTACATGTTATATTTTTATAAAAAAATTTAAATGTTCAACTTCAATTTTTAAAAATATTGCAATAAAGAATTATCGTATCGTATCGTATCGTCATAAGTGGTTAAAACTAAATTTCTCAAAAAAGTCAGCTTCCTATGTTGGTGGTTGTCTCAATTTGATCTCACCTACGACTGAGACCTCATAATTATAAAAAGTCTTTTGTGGGTCTTCCTACTTTTATTCACAACCTGACAGCCTCAACTAGATCACCACTAAATAATTTGTATAGGCCTCCTATAAAATATACTAGAATTATAAAATGCGGTACATTTTGAGATACGTATAGCATATCATGTATAAAGTTATCTGAAATAACTATATGAATAGAGGAAAATAAATTGCATAAAGAACTTTGAAATGGCCCTACAAAACCAAACCGACAGGCATAAGTTAAAAACAAATGTGGCAGAAAAAAACCAAATAAGGCATAATTAGAAAAATTGAAAATTTGAGTTGTTTTATAGATTATAAAACTACACATTATTATCCTTAAGATGCACAAAAAAAATCAGTTTCATATGATGTTTTCTTTAAGTTATGAAAAATCGAAATTCGAACATTTGAAATGTAAGTTTTGAGAAAACTGCATTTAAAATTTGTTTATCAGTATAAATTGACTAAGCAAGATCATTTTAAATTGCATTTGTAAAATATTTTTTGATCATATATCTTAGAATTGTTAAGGTAGTATAAATGAATGAACTGTATATCTTTGAAATAAAATAAAATTTGAAAAAATTGACAACTTGTGTAACAGGAATTATTATCATTTATGCGTAATATAATGATTTTTAATTATACTGAGATTTTCGTAAGAAGAAACTCAGTATTCAATATCTTATTACGGTATTGAATGGCATTATTGGAAGGTGTAAAAAGAACAAAAGTGAACAAGATAGTATTCAGTATTAAACCCACTAATAAAATTAATTGACACTATGAAGACTTCTGTGTTCCATTTTTAATGATAAAATATAAAAAGGATACCTTTCGGAGCAATTTCTCTGGACTTGATTTCGATTTGTGCACAGGTTTCGGCCATATCTTAGGCTGTGAGATATGGCCGAAACCTGTACAAAATCGAAATCAAGTGCAGAGAAATTGCTCCGAATGGTATTTTTTATATCTTAATAAATTTAATTATTTACTGTAGTTTTTTTTATATTATAACAGACGTTAGGAGTTTGATCTAAACGATTGCCTTGTTTACTATACTGCGAAATTCCAACTCGTTTGTCAAGATATTTAGTTTATAAACGACGGTATACTATATAAGTTGATTTATTTAAATAAAACGTGGATGGATAGACGTTACCAACTGATTCTCTCGGTGCTTAATATTAAATCTGTAGATTACAGCAAACTCTGTGAATACTCAACAGTACTTTCTGTGGCTAGATATTAGCCAATTATACTGTTATAGGTTTTGTGACAAATACAGGCACGGATTTTAAAGTGTTATTGGATCTGCTATCGAATATTCTTTTTGGATTTAAGCATATAAATACATCCTGTGGTGAATGTAAGAAGTAAAAAATATATAGGCTTGGAACGGAATATCTTTCAACAGACTTTAAAATTCAATTTTACCAGTGTAGTTATAGAAGAAAATGTTTTTGGATAATTTCAAAATGTATTTGATTGGTTTAATGGTTTACCTTAAACTGTAAATAGGCTCATAGCTTTTCTTCTGAATAAAATTGAATAATTATAGATTTACTCATTATAAATAAGTTTCTTGGCATTATAGGCCTATATTTTACATTATAGGATTAAGTTTACTATTTAATTATTCTCGACGTCTGCCTGTCCTGCTGTATTTCTATCTAACAAAAAGTGACAATTTTAGACATTGATTAAAATTGTGGCAGAGCGAATTTAGAGGAGCGGTAAGTAATTATGTTATTTACAAATTTTAAAAACTACATTATCTTCCAAACAAAAAAAAAACAACAGTTTCATACGATGTTTTCTTGAGGAGTTCAAACATTTTAATATGCTTTAAGACAACTGCAGTTAAAAATTATTTATCAGTATACTGTGACAAAGCAGGTTAATTTAAAATTTGTATTTTTAAAACATGTATCTGTGTGTTAATGTATGAAATTTAATGTTTAAACTGTATGCTTTTTAAATAAAAAATAAATGAAGATTTACATTGTTTGTTTCTGCCTATTGTGAAAAATGGCTTTGCAACTTATCCCTTCCTTTGCTTGTCAAAATTTCAACCGAATTGAACTACTATAACATAAAAAATAACATATTAATGGAAACCATGGCATCAGGGGTCCAGCACTCAACCTTTTTAAAAGCTACCTATCCAATCGTGCCCAATCCACCAAATACTCAAAGTCCATATCCAACCTCAACATTATCGCATGTTGCATCCCCCAAGGTTCCTTACTTGGACCATTACTTTTTATATTATACATGGATGATATCCAATTCTCTTCTGAACCTCTAAAACTGTTTCTATATGCTGACGACACAACAATACTTCATTCAGCCAAAGATATCGAAACATTATACAACACTACAAATTCCGAAATCATACTAATTTCCCAATACCTTGCCGCCAACAAACTCTCACTCAATCATAAGAAATGTAGCTTCATCCTGTTTGGAACCCCCCAGAACCTCAAAAACAAGAACTCCTCGCATTATGACATCATCATTAACAATCATATTATTACTTGTGTTAAATCAGCTAAGTTCCTAGGTTTCACTCTTGACAACCATCTCACTTGGAAAAAACATCTCTGAAATTGGGAACAAAATTTCCAAAAGCATTGGTATTCTCTGTAGGATATCGTCTTACGTACACCCCCCCCCCCCCAATATTTTACGAATTCTTTATTGCTCATTGATTCTTCCTTATTTGAGCTATGGTAACATCTTCTGGGCAAACACATATCCTTCAAATATTAAAAAATTACAAACCCTGCAAAAAAATGGCTATCCGCATTATATCTGATGTCTCACCACTGACTCACTCCTCTAATCTGTTCCAAAATCCGAATCTCCTCAAACTCACCGACATAAACCGCCTTCAACAAGCACAATTTGTTTTCTCTGCTACCTGTTCAACTCTTCCCCCGCACCTGAAAAACATGTTTACTTTCAACTCTTTATTTCACAACTATTCAACTCGTTCTAGTAATAACTTACACATTCCTATCCATAACACAATTTATTTCCAACACAGCATCCGATACTCTAGGCCCTCTATAATAAATAGCTTGCCCTCAAACATTTTAGAAGCTCCAACCACAAGGTTATTTTCCACCAAATTGAAACATTACCTAATTTCGTCCTATTGAAGTTAATACTATTCGGTCAAAGTTAGATGTGCATATTTTATTTTTATTTATTTACTTTTTTGTGTTATGTTTTATATTCATAATGTACTATATAAATTACCTTAATTATTATTTTTTTGTAATGATAATGTTCTTCTGTTTTTATTTTTCAGGCATACCCATCACAAGATTTTTTTCTTCTCGGGATTATGCCTTCTTCCATATTCAATTAATTTTTCTACTCTCTCGTTATATTTTCTTGCTTTTATTATGTTCTTTATTTGTCTTTACTCAAAAGAGAGATGTACATATTTATTTTTCATTGAATGGAAGTAAATAAATGTAAATTTGAAATTTGAAATATAAACCACAGAAGGAACCGACAGTCTGACCGATCTAGCCAATGGAATGACCTAAACCCATTAACAAGGAACTGGTGTTGCTGTTTGTTTGTTAGTTGGTTTGTTTGTTTGTTTATTTATTACTTGTTTAATCCATTTATTTTCATTATTAACATGTATTAATGTGTATAAATGTTTAATTTATGGACCTCACATTTAAAGCTTTTTCTTCTAATGAGGTACATTTATCCACATAAATTTATTATTGTATATTATGTATTTTTGTTTATTGTGTGTGAAATAAACTATCTGAAACTGAATCTAAAATACCATTACCATCCTAATTGAAACCGATCACAAAATAGACAGACAAACTGACCGATCAACAAAACTTAAAAAAAAAAGAACCAGTATTTTTTCCCCAGGCTCAATGTATTTTTTTTACCAATTTCAGGCTCAAAATGTACTTACTTTTTGTTACTTTACGTACTTTTCAAATATAAAAAATAATATTTGGTCGTTTCCCGATGGACCGTCTGATTACAGTACATCTGATTAAGTTAATATATTATTTTGAAAGCAGTATGTGATGATCTTCATCTTATTTTTTTTTCATTTTTTAAGTTCACTTTTAATAAAAATAAAAAAAAACAATCCCTCATTTGAATATTTCTCAAGCTCACTTTGTTTTTATGTTGTTCTTATTTTTTTTAGCAATTTCAGTCTCATTGTTCTTATAAAGTGTGCTCTTATATAAAAAGTGTAACGAATGGGATAAACAAAACACAATACTGATAAACTTTCTATTAATTTTAAACAACTTATTGAGTGATTAACGATTTGTAAAAGTACAACATCGTAAAATAAAGTTACAATTGTAATCAAGCAAAGCGTTGGCACTCTCCGATCTTTTACCGTATGACAGAAAGGTGCATGCCTACGTAACGTATCCGGGGGGGGGGGGGGGGGGGGTGTTTGAGGTGCTGGAGCCCCTCTCTCCTTGGGAGGTAAAAAGAAAAATAGCATATAAATAAGAAATTGAGCCCTCGAACACCACCTCCACCCCACTTTAGGAACCTCGTTTATATTGTTGTAATGTGACAATAAAGTATATCTTTGGCTATGTCTATGTCTGGGAAGCATTTGGTAGGAGAAAAAGACAGTACTTCTACAAAAAAAACCCCAATCCCCTCCTCCCCACTGCCCCTTATCCTGGATATCTCTGGGCCAGACGTAGGTTTATACCAAGATAAAACCTAATGATATGAAACAAGAAAATACAATGAAGTTAACTGAAATTATACTCAGTTTTGGAAAGTAGCTTACTAATGAACATGCATAAAAAGGATAGAAAAACCCATTAAGTTTGAAATCAAGTCAAATGAACCGGGTCGTTTCAACAAAGATTGAGTTTCTGTTTCTAGGGAACTTTCGTTGATAGTTTTGAAATATTTGCCACTTGATACATCGTCATATGTAAAAGAAAAAAAAACCAATCATTTGAAGATCTAACCGTTGGAGGCTTTGTGTTGTTAATTTGTTTTTTTTTAAAAAAACAACCATAAGTGTGGCATTTAGTAGCTCTGTTGTCTAATTTAACGGATAATCACTGCGCTGCGTGCTGAACAATGGCCACTCTCCTTGTGCTTCGGCTGGAAAGCTCATAATTATACAGGTAATAGCGCACCATCTTTCGGATGAGAGGTTTAGCCGTATTGAAATACATATTCAAATTACAATGTCTCAAATTAGTTAGTGACCTTTATTTTCTATTTTTATAAGATGCAAAGCAATAAACTGTTGTTTTTACTTTAAATAAAAATTAACAAAAAGAAAATCTGATAGGCAACCAGTTCACGTTAAAATGTAAAATGACTACAAAACAACATTCTGTGCATGAAACTGCATAAAATTGTCTTTGTTGTCGGCTTCATGTTTCTACTAAATTCATGACAAAGCCACGTCTCCAGGACGCTTAGCATATTTAGTTAAAACATTATCATGACTTTGTAGGCCTATCAAATACCTATACACCTTAAAATGCAAAATGAGATTGATATATTGTACATAATCAATTTGGAATTCTTTTGAATTCTTTACAACCTTACTTCTAACATTCTACGAATAAATCTCTTTAAATCTAATCTCAAAGCAAATTTCTTTGAGGGCAAACGTTTTAATTTATGGTTAACATTCAAACTGTGTCTCTTAGACATACAACTTAGCTTTATACATAAAAGTAGAGCCTCCACGTTAAAATGTAACACTGTTAGAATGAATGGGCTGTCTGGTAGATATCTGTGAGAACCAATAAGTATACTGTAAATTTTATAACAAATTCTGGTAAGCCTATATGGCTTCGATGATTCTTCATTCTTTCATTTTTTAAAACCTTTTCCTTTTTCATCCGTAAAACCAGACCTTGCGGGGATCGTGGTTCCAATTTAACTTCGGTCCAGTGTTTTAGACAAAAGATTACTTTCCTTAAGTTTGGGAAATCCCGTTGTAAGATTGTTTTTTTGTGGTGTTGGGAATATGCATTAGACTTTATCACATTACAGTACCTGACAAGTTGGCTGATGAAAAACAGAACACAAGTACAGTTAGTTTATTTATCTATGGTTTGAGGTCGTTACCACGGCGAAACAGATTATCACCTTCTGTTAGTTGTTTTAGACAGGCCATATTTTTTCCCACAGGGAAGGAGTTTGTCACGTGACTGAAAATTCTATTAATGTTTTTGTATATTTATCCAAATGTATTACCAACACTAAATGTATGCTAAAATTCGTAACCATCAGCTGTTTAGAAAGTCAAATTTACCTGTTTACAAACTATCGTGACATCAACGAAAAAGAGTCACACATACGGTAGTCTTGAATGACGACTGCAAAGGTTCCTATTTCGTTAAATAGGCAACAAGTCGATCCGACAATAAGACGAGGAAAGCTACGCACAGTCTGTAGCTGCACTTCACGCCATCACTTTTATTTAGCCAACAAAACCGGGCTTGTATTCCTAATCTACAACCGCCTATACAAGGCGATTGAAAATTAGAGTGCGGCTACTGATCTATGCACGCAAGATCAGTGTTATGAATCGGTTCTGTGTCATGCTTGCTTTTATACTATTAACATCATCTGCTATGCAAATTTCAAATTTCTGTGACTACGCCTGAGGCAAAAGTCGCCGAGTGTAGTAGCCTGAGTCGTTATTCGCAATTTGCATAACTTCAGAAACGAAAAAATAATGTATTGTTTACAGTTTTAATAAAGATAATGATAATTTAATTCAATTTTAATGTTAATATATTACCAGTTTATGAATAATTGAGTGTTTCATATCTCGTAGATATTAAAGTGACACCCATACGATGCTGGTTATCAGAAATTATATATGGAAGAACAAAACGCAAATAGTCACAAACCGACAGACGTGACAAGACTGACAGACCGACAGACAGATAGACATTTTTGAAAAGCTGTTTATAGAGACGCTTTCCGCGTCTAAAAAAATGCAGCACTATAGATTAATTAGACGGATGGTTCCAGAGCTCATTGTCACAGATAAACAAATTATTGAAATTTAATAGGCCTAATATGAAAGCACACATTTTTTATATCTCCGTACAGTTCATTCCATTATCTTTAATTACATGATCTAATTAAAACAAACTGAAATAAGAGAATTTGTAGCCATCGACGCGCCATACATTAATTGCTTCTTTGATCGATTACGGTTATTAAAAAGAAATAAACGTCAAGTTCTATTTATATCTGAGACGTCTGGACACAGAGTTGTTAACACATCAGACTAGATTATGTAGTTCGCGCATTAAAACATAATCTATGAAATTCGGAACTTTTTAAACGTTTCGTGTGACCTAATTATCAAAGAATAAATTGTCGTTGTTTCTTTGTTTACGTAACTTCCATTCCATTCTTTTTAATAATACTGTTTTTTGTAGGCTATAGTAAAATAGAGTGAATCATAAAATGTGTAGTTCATGACTCTAATGACGCGGCATAGGCCTACATTTCATTGTTTTATTTGATGGATTAAAACGAAAATAACGTTGAGGTGAGTATTTTAACATATCGGATTTGTTCGTCGGAGTAGTTGTAAAGAAAAGTAATAAGGAAAGGTCTCAAGATTCGAATCCCGTCTTTAAAAATCTTAGCACAAAATGTATTTTTGGGACTATATCAGTTGCGATGTATGAAGTCTAGCAAAAAAAAAAATGATATTACAAAAAAATACATCTAAAAACGAGTGTTAGTAATTAGGATTATACAGTATATATATAATTGTGTAGGCCTATCTAGGCCTATATAAATATATATTCTGAGAAACAGAAGTGGGACGATCCCACAAAAAAACAAAAATAAAGAACAATACCGTAAATTATATTAAAATGTATACTCAATCAATACTACGATAATTTTAATTTTAGAGACCGTAATGCACTCGTTTTTTATTAGCTACTTGACCCAATTAAATAGGCATAGGCCTATGTATTTTTATCTCAGAATTCGACCCTCTTACGACTCCGAACTGTCGCTTATGATTTTTAAAGGATCCCACGTTCTACAAAAAAAAACAAAGAATATTGATATCTGATCGCCCAACAATCCCGATAAAATAAAATTATCAAAAAGTTAGATTTTAAAAAAAAATTTAGCTTTAACGTTTTTCAAATAAAATCAAATCTGTATTAAAATCAAAAAATACAACTTACGAAAGTTGTCTTTAGATACAAGTCACTACCATAATATTTAAGATAACAAGAAAAAAAAAACTTTATAGGCACTGTACAAAGATTAAAGAATTATTTACATTCTTATACTATACCTCTATTTTACAAAAAAGTACATCATCGTTATTACATCGGTGTTTTTGTAGACAGATCCATTATTTAGTTCTGCCTTACTCCAATCCACAATCTAATTTAATACAACACTTCAAGTAATTTTCGTATTATTACTAACGGTAAACGTACTTCGCATTAGCGGAAATGTGAAGTTTTTTGCAGGTTTTCTCTAAAGGCCTCTTACAAAAAGTACAAAAATATAGTGAACTATGTCATTTAATCTATTAAATATGTTTTACATACATTAGTCTAACAGAAATACTAGTGCGGTTTCGCCAAGTTAAGAAATACGATAGCGAAAACTGGCAAAAATATATCAAATTTTCTACCTACGAACTGTTGATGAGCGTCGTAAAATACTGGGCAACTGTGACTGATATTCAAGGTGTTCTATTCAAATGTTACAAGAATTTATGACGTATCCGTTTTTGTTTTCGTATTTTGTGAAGTTGCGAAATCTCTCTAATACCCAATTCACACGTAATAGACAGGGTAAATTTCCAGAAAATATGACTTCCGAAGGCAAATCGTGTTAATTTTTGGCATACAGGCTTTTTGGGGGTTTTGAAGGACGTTGATTTCAAATCTGCTGTATGCCAAGCTCAAAAATGAACGGAAAGCCTTCAAATCCAAGATGGCCGCCAAAATGGCC